>ML786609.1:212528-224059 GCA_009831015.1 Picea engelmannii
TTTGCGATTCACTAACCCATTTTACATACCAGTGTCCGATGATCATTGAGTATCGGCAACGACAGTGGGCCATGCGACATCACCCTGCAGCGGTAATTCACCTGCCTTCAACACCAGCCGACCCACAAGTCATTCCTCTGGAGTCCGAGGCACTCCCTACGCCTCCATGGTTCTTAGATATCATATCTGAGGATTTACCCCGTAACCCACCCAACTCTCCTGCACATTCCTCTACCGAGACTCGCCATTCCACCACCACAGGTACCACTCAGTCCCTCAATATATGGTTTATGTCGAGTGAACCCTCCCCTTCTCCCAGCATTACCCCCTCTGTTTCATCAACAGGGGGCAATCACACTAGCACTGAGATCACTCATCTCGATCCCTTGTACTCCCGTTGTTTCCAAAACGACGAGGAAATCTTGGAAGAACTACATAGCCCAGATTTTCCTTGGGACGCACTACATCATCGTGCACTCTTCCTCCCACAGGAAGCTCTCATGCCTCCTAATCAAAACCCCGTATATACGGTCGAAACCAAAGATTTTATCCCACCAGGGACCATCGATTGGTTCAAAAATCCCATTCCCGCCCCTGATGCGTTCGAAGAAGGCAACATGGCTAACATTTCCCCCACCATCAAAATCGACATTTCTATAAAAAGTGGTGTCGTCGAAGAAATCACCATCGGAGCTGCTTGCACTCCTCAAGAAATTGCCACATACAAAGCCCTCTTCCAAGAATACCGAGATATCTTCGCTTGGTCATACACAGAGATGCCTGGTCTTGATCCCTCTATTGTCGAGCACCTTCTAGGTTAGAGATACAATTACCTCATCCTCTCCACATTCTAGGTGTGTAGGAATGATTTATTCACAATGAGATGTAGACGAGGGCTTCCAGAAGTTTATGGTAGAGAGTGTGCCATAATTGAGAGCAACCACATGTTTAATACATAATTAGTCTAATTCCTTAATAAAATGAAAAAATGTTGATTTTATACCTCCTATTACATGAAGCATTTAAATCAAGAAGCAAAAACTTTGAGTATAGGATAAGGACTACCAACACCTCATTACCAATATCGAAGCACCTAATTAGTACCGGATGAACACATGGGTGAATTTATTGTAGTACCAAATCAATGCAGTGTTGTGCCCAGTATCGGATTAGAACAGGCCTTCTCCTTTAGTACCGAATGGGAACAGATATTCTCCTATAGTACTAGATGAACACAGAGTTTTTCCCAGTACCGAAGCAATGTAGACCTTATTACAATTGGTCAAGGTACCTGGTGGTAGTGTTCTGTCGACTGGAACTTTGTAGGTTGCACTTTGTAGAAGTTGTTGGTTTTTTCTGATGCTATGTAAGAGGACCTATGATTCAATTCTATTGAAATACCATGTAGGTGAAACAAATACCAACACTTGATTTAGGAGCTCTGAATCTGTAGCAGAAGTGTCAGAAAATAAGGAAAACTAATTCAATGACTAGGCTCCAAGCTCTGTAACAAGAAGGTCCTCTGTATATGGATGATCGCATGTTGATATTCAGAATCTTCCTCTTTTGGAACCAGGCTGATCACTTCTCATGTTTTCACTTCCTTTTTATTATAAAAATAACAGTCCTAACTACTAATTTTCTATGGATTTTTCTCGAGCCCATATTAGTTAATTCTTGCCGGTGTTTTCAATTTTAAGGAGTCAAAAAAAATTAAATAAAACTCCATCTACTGTCCCGTGGATTTTTCTTGAGCCAAGGCCAGTTCCTACTTCCCAGTATTTTTAATTTTTAGGAGTCTGAAAAACTTAAATAAAAATCCATCTACTATCCCATGGATTTTTCTTGAGTCCGAGCTAGTTCCTGCTAGCCGGTGTTTTCAATTATTAGGATTCTGAAAAACTTAAAGAAAACTCCAAATGATCTACCAGTACTAGATAAAGGGGTATATTTATGCCTGGAATATGTCCTCCTTCTTCATTTATCTACATGAGAACAAAATCAACTTTTTGTTTTTGTTAGTAACACAAAAATTTCTATCTAATGACACACCTATTTACAAATATGTACAGAGCCAAATTAATTCACAAAATCAAACTTATTGAGGTGGATCAATAGGAGGAGAAACCCCTTTGTTTACCAGTTGAATTTAGAAATTATGAAGAACATGTTTGACAAAATCCCCTTTGGATAGAGTCTTATGATAAACCTTCAATCGATGTCCATTCATGACAAAGGAATTATGATTATCATCAATAGTCTTTATCTTAACCGAACCATTGTCATAAATTGTATCAACTTCATAGGGTCCCAACCATCTAGTAGACAATTTACCTTTAAAATTCTTGAACCTACTATCATACAAGAGGGCCCAATCACCTGACTGAAAAGACTTATTCTTGATGTACTTGTCATGCCATTTAGTTATTTGTTCTTGTATAAGGGTGGTACTTTGAAGAGCATCTTGTATGATCTCATCAAGCTCATTCAACTGTAATATCCTTTGTTTTTTAGCCTCATCCAAATCCATCCCTAGTTGCATGGAAGTCATGAAGGTTTTTACTTGAAATTCTATGGGAAGCAACACCTGCTTCCCATATACCAACTCATAAGGTGTATGTCCTGTTGTGTCTCTCCAAGTTGTCCTATAGGCCCATAAGGCCTCATAAAACCTATCAACCCATTCTTTGTGATGTAGATGAACTGTCTTGGTAATAATAACATCTATCACCTTGTTAGTTGATTCCACATGCCCATTTTCTTGAGGGTGATAAGGAGAATATTTTCTATATTTGATTCTATATTGTTCAGTAAGAGATTTGACCAAATTGGAGGTGAATTGGGTTCCTTGGTCAATTACTATTTCTCTAGGTACACCGAAGTGAGTAAATATTTCTTCAAAGAGACAGTCTACAATAGATTGTTCATTAGTAGAATATAAAGCTTTAGCTTCCACCCATTTGGTCACATAATTTGTGCAAACCAAGATGTACTTGTTCCTTCGAGACATAGGGTTAATGGGTCCTACAAAATCCAAAGCCCATTTTTCAAAAGGTTCAGTTACTACTTGATCTTGGAGGGGCATCTCATGAACTGCAGTAGGTTTTCCCGTCCTTTCACAATCATCATAGTTGGACACATACTTCTTTGCATCTTTTAAAATATTTGGCCAATAGTAGTCAGACTATAAGATCTTTTATTTCATCCTTTTATTAGCAAAATGGTCTCCACATGGACCATCATGACAAGCTTTGAATATATCATGCATCTCAACCTCCCGGACACACCTTTTGATCATCAAATTAGGCCTAATTCGGTATAAACAATCATCATGCCACATGTAGTTGACACTTAGCTGGATAATTCTTTGTTTTTCTCAGGAGGAAAGATTCTGAGTTAGCTTTCTTGTTACAATATATTTGGCCACATCTTCATACCAAGGAATGTAAGTAGAAATAACAAATAGATTCTTGTCTAGAAAATTGTCATCTACTAGAGTATTATCACCTGTATGAATGAGTCTAGACAAGAAATCAACAACTAAATTATCTTTTACAGGCCTATCAATAATGGTGATACTGAATTCTTGTAGTAGTAACAACCATCTAGTCACTCTAGCATTTGTAATAGGTTTGTTCATCAAAAATATGATCATTGAATGGTGGGTATCTACAAAAACTTCATACCCTGTTATGTAGTGTCTGAACTTGTTAATGGCATGTATACTGACAAGAATTATTTTTCAGTGACAGTGCAATTTACTTCAGTAGGTGAAATACTCTTGCTGACAAAGTATATATCATATGGAATCTGGCCTTCCCTTTGTCCTAAAACAACCCCCAAAGTTGTATCTGAGGCATCCATGCAGATATGAAAAGGAAGAGACCAGTTTGGTCCTCTCAAAATAGGGGCACATGAAAGATTTTTTTTTTAATTTCAAAGGAGATTTGAAATTGTTCATTCCAACAAAATTCAGCCTCTTTTGCTAACAGTTTGAACAGTGGGGTAGCTAGATTTGTAAAACTCTGAATGAACCTCTTATAGTAACCAACATGTCCTAAAAATATTCTGACTTCTTTCTGTGAGCTAGGGATTTTTATTTGGGAAATGATATTAATCTTGGCACGGTCTACTCTTATTCCAGTACTGGAGATGTGGTGACCTAAAACAATTCCTTCAATGAGAATCATTCTAGATTTTTCATGACTTAGGGAAAGGTTAGTTTCTTTACACCTAATCAATACTTTATCCAAATTGTCCAATGCCTACTAGAAATCATCCCCATATACTGTGAAGTCATCGATGTAGAATTCTAAACAGTCATGGGTCAAATCAGAGAAAATGGCGAAGACATCCCTTTGAAAGGTAGCAGGGGAATTACACAAACCAAAAGGAAGAACCCTATAGGAATAGGTCTCACAATGGGCAAGTAAATTTGGCTTTGTCTCGATCTTATGGTGAAATTTGGATTTGATTGCAACCACTAAACCCCCCAAGAAAGAAAAATACCTCTTCCCATACAAAGTGTCCAAGGCCTGGTCTATGAAAGGCAAAGGAAAGTAATTTATGTAGGTATCCTTGTTCAATTCTCGAAATTCCACACAAATCCTCCATTTACCATTTTTATTAGGGACAATAACTAATGGGAATACCCACTTGCTATCCGATATAGGGTAAATGAAATTGGCATGCAGAAATTTCTAGAGTTCTTCTTTCACTATGTCTTTTAAGGATAGATTCATTCTTCTTTGGGGTTTCCTAATAGGTTTTATTTGGTCATTAGTGTAAATATGATGCATACAATGTATGGGTTGATCCCTTTCATGTCAGAGTAATCCCATTCAAAAGAACCAGATTTACCTTGAATCATTTGAATCAACTTTTGTTGTTGATCTGTTTCTAAACTAGCATTGATATAAAAATATTTTCCAGGGTTGATTTCAACAGCCTGGATAGCTGATTCTTTCCCTTCATCTACTTGTGAAATGGGGGCTACATAGGTTACCTCTCTATGCACATGGAAAAGGTCACAAAGTAGGTTTGTGGAGGAAATGGTCAATCATATACACATATCATAGGTAAAATAGACTCATATAGAGAATAATATAGGATAATAGAAGTGTCAAAATGGAGACTCAACACTGATTCACCCCCCCCTCCCCCTCTCAGTAAGACAACAGTTGGTATCAGAGACGATTCCTTCAGGAAACAGTTTAACCAATGGAAGGAGATCATGGATTATTCTGAGAATGGAGTACCAATGTTTAATGGTCAGAATGTTTTTAAGTATGAGATGTAGAGTAGAAGGAAAAAAGTATTTTTATAGGCACAAGGAAATTATATGTGGATATCAGTTGTTACAGGATATGATAGTTCAAAAAGGGAAAAGACTGCAGCTAAGAAGGAATTGAAGAAGAATAAAAACATAACAATGGATTTCATCTGGGATGGATTACCTACTCTGGAAAGAGAAAAGGTTGGTAAGTGTTCATCATCCAAAGAACTTTGGGATAAGTTACATGACACATGTAGAGTAGAAGGACAATGCCAAAAGGACAGATGTAGAGTTACATGATTCACCCATCGCAGATTCAGAAAATGCCAAAGAGGATATAGATACAGATCAAGAAGAATTATGTTCACCATGTCAAATAGATTTAGAAGATGAAGAGTACATAATTACCAGAGGTATGTTGTTTTACTTTAATTGTAAGAAACACAGACATCTTGAAATAGAATGCCATGAAGGAAATGAGAAATGAAAACTAATTGAAAAGGAAAAAAATTATGAAGCAGAATTGATTAGTTCTTTAAATGAACTAAGAGAAGAGAATAAGTCACTTAAGAAATAATTGATGAAACAAAAGGAAAGTGTTCACATTTTTTAAGAATCCCAACAGGTCATTGAGAAATTAAGAACTCAGCTAGAAGAAGCCATAAAGATCAAATAAAATCTTGAATATCAAAAGGATTAGGAAGCCAACATAGAAGCATAGAAGGAAGAAGCAGAAATAAGAGAGAATATATTGACAGATCATTTTAAGGAAAGAACTATTGATATAATCCAGCTTGAGGCTGAGTTTGGTCAAGAAGAGAAAGGACTTGAAGAAGAAATAATCACATTAAAAATTCATCTTGAAGAAGTGAAAAGAACAGAAGAAGTCATGAAGTATCAAATAATGAATAAAGAAGAAGAGGTTGACAAGATTGAAGAAGAAGTTGTCACGTTGAGAAGTAAAATCATCAAGCTCAACAAGAATGTTGAAGAGACAAAAACATCCACATTAGTTATAGAGAATGAAGAGAAGCACTCTAGGTTGCTAGAAAAGAAGAATGAAGGAAATAGAAAGAGTTATGTAGAAGTACTCAAAGGAAGGAATGATGGTCAACCAAAATCTAAGAAAACAATTGAAGATACATCTTAAACAAGACCATCCATGTTCAAGACACAAAGAATATTCAATCACGATCATGATCAGACAAGGAAAAAAATTAGGACTACACCACAAAGAAGATCATTCACTCCCAGGTATGAAAATTTCTTTTATGATCATTTCTTTTATCGTACTAACTTTGGACATAAGGTTGCAGATTGCAAGGATTATAAAATAAATGTTCAAGCAATAAATGTTATGTGGCCCCATGTAACATTGAATGTTACAAATGTCATAACTATGGACACATAGCTAGTGATTTTAGAAGCATGATCGATACTTCCATGAAAGAGAACACTGATATTAGATGTAAGAAAGTATGGATAAGAAAACAAGAAGAACATGTGAACAAAGACCAGGTCCCAGAGATGGCAAGATTGGCAATAAAATGAGATGAAGAAAATTCTATAGAGAAAAATAAAGATGTCAGATACATAAAGGTTTTGAAAACAACTGAAAGAAAATAAGGACATGTAAATAAGGAACAAGTTCAAGATATTGTACTTTCAGGTATTGTAGTGAAAGATGAATCCATAAACAAAAATAATGAAGAAAGAGCCCAAATAGATGATGAATCTACCAATGAAGATGATGATGAATACACATTAGAGAAAGAATTATTTTGAGCCATCCGGCTTAGAGACTCCCATGTAACATGAATATTAGATAGGGGGAGTCTGTGCAATATCTCTGATAGACCAAAGAACCATCATTCAAGAAGCTTGCATAGTTTGAATAGACAAATCCATAGAAGTCAGTTAGCAGAAGTACAATTAGTTGTAGTAGTGAATACTTCATGATAGTAAAATGATAAATGGGTCAACATTATGGGCAGTGTGCATTAGAGTCTTGGACAGTATGGGAAGAGATGGATTCATAAGACAACTTAGCAGGTTTGGAAAAATATATGATAGTCAATGAGAGCATGAATTTATAGATTGGTTTAGAGAGTGGTTCAAAGACAAAGAAGTACTTTTTGGTTACTCAAGTACAAGGAAAGCATTCAAGTGTTACAATCTGAGGTTGAAAAAAGTTGTGGAAATCATAAATGTAACAATTGATGAAACAAGTGAACAAGAATTAAAGGAAGAAGAAAATGAATCAATGGAACAACTTTACGAAGAAGAAGCATAATATGAAGAAGAAGTATACATCGAATAGCCAGAAGTATTTCAGTTGTCAGAGAACGCATATTATGTGTGAAAATTGAAGAAGGCTTTGTATGGTCCAAAAGAAGCTCCTAAAGCATGGTAATCTAGACTGGATAAATATCTACATCAGAAAGGGTTCAAAAAAGGAAGTGCAAATAACAACCTCTACATCAAGGTAACTCAATATAGTATTTTATTAATTGAATTTTATGTTGATGATATTATTTTTGGAAGAAATGATGACAAGTTAAGCCAGAAATTTGAAAAGAATATGCAGAATGAATTTTAGATGTCATTACTTGAAGAACTATCCTTCTTTCTGGGTCTTCAGATACATCAAAACAACCAAGGAATTTTTATTTCTTAAACTAAGTATATCAGAGAAATGCTAAAGAGGTTCAGAATGGAAGATTACAAACCAGTTACCACTCCTATGAAAACCAGTTGCAAGTTCAATAAAGATGATGATTCAAAGTCTACAGACTAGAGGCAATACATGTCAATGATTGGTATCTTACTATATGTGAAAACATCTAGACCAGATGTAATGAAGGCAGTTGGACATGTTGTTATCGGATAAATTGGTAGGTGCAGACACTAACATATCTCCCTAGATCCACTTGGATCTAGAACAAAACAGGACAGGACACGACTCTTTCCCTAAGTTGTAGTCATTGAATCTACTAATCAGAAGGAATGCGTGACATACATTTATATCGCTTCCTTAGGTATCTGTTGTTCCCACTTCACTCCAGTGCTCTCATGAAATTAGGTCCAAGACAACATAAACCAACCAAAGTGAAGATAGCAAAGTATATTCAATGTCAACTTATGCATATGATCAAGGAATTATACAATAAAATAAGAGTGATTTTATGGGAAAGGGACATGCCATTGTATTATATTAAATGAAAGTAGAAGATACAACCGGATTGACTTGATGTCGCAAGCTTCCTTTCAGTGACCCTTGGTTCCAACACACACACTTGCTCTACATTTGCATGAAGAAGATCCAATACAACTTGGTAGACCAAATAGAGTCGTCCAGCTTCTGTCCAAGCAGAGTTCTTCACACAATTCTCTCACCAATTCTTCATTCAATCTTGTTTAACCTTTTCCATGAGAAACGTTTCAATATATAGGAGAAGGAGGGATGGTTACATGGATGAGGATGATCCCACTAAATCTTAAAAGTCATTAGGATGCCAACCATGTGAATGCCAAGCTTTGAAACAGGTTCACACCCTACCTATAGAGCAGAGTGTGAACAGTTCGCACCCTAAATGTGGGTTGCCTGCAAGAATGAAGGATTTTCACACCCTATAATATCGGAAGCCTGTGAAATCATCTTAAAAATGTGTTTTTGGAAGAAGACAACAGTCACTTTTCTCAGGAAAAAAGTCTTTGTGGGAGCTTGAATACATCACTTGTAGAGACATCACCAAAGTGGCCAAAATCATGTGTAACATAATGCCCCCCAAAGTATGAGGTTGGAACTTGTGATAGCCCAAATACTTTGTAAAATATGTGTGTGTGTCAGAAACAAGGAGTGAACCTAATTGGAAACCTGTAAACAACCAAGAATCTACAGAATATAATACTAGTTCTGAGGTAGGCATTCCCATGCTCAGATCACAAACGAATTGAATCATAAATGTAGGTCATGGCCACCAATCATACACTGTAGATCCATGTCGTCAAAATGCTACATAGCCACCAGGAATACACTGTGGATCTATGTGAGAGGAATTGAATAATGACATAGCCACGTGACATATAAAGTGGATCTATGTGCCGATACAAATCATACATACTCCATCGCAACCTGGATAAAAAAGATGAGACTCAGGGTCTTCAATCCTGTCACCTAAAAGTATGAATCTTTCCATGAAATTACATGTGATGAAGTTGAACATGGTAGAAACCACTTGATTATCGATCATTTATGAAAACCATTAACAAGTGCGAGGGAAATCACCATTGATGTCAATGACTCCCAAGGTACCAAAGTAGAATATGAACGAATGTGAATGAATGAGCCGAAGTCGAGCACTCGGTAGAATCTCTCGATCAAGGATCAATGATGTGAAACCCCTATCAAAAGCGAAGAGACCTGCCATTAAGGCATGCAGGTTCCAAGGTACTAAATGATTTCTAAGTCTCATTCCCGGATAATGAGTTGGAGTCGATGAAAAAAGACTCATCACAGGAGGGCCTTGATGTATCCCCCATCAATGACACAAAATAAGTAATAGATTTTGAGGGTGAACCAAAGTACGAACATGGGATGAAATGGACACAGGGAAGGCCGACATAGTAAGAATGGACAACTGCAGATGGGCGACTCAATAGAGGGCTTGTTTGGACTTCTTTTGAACATATGAACGACATGACCAAGGACTTGGCAGCACTAACTCAAAGACGACCCAAGATATGACCTTGTAGCAAGTCGAATGAGATACAAATGGATTTCCCAACCCAGATTCAAATGATGAATAGGGGGTGTCATGTTCAAGAGCGATGCTTACTGCCATTAATATGAATACGAAAACACATCCCTTTCACAAAATTTCCCCCACCATCTCTGGCGAGTACCTCTTTATTTTTACACAAGCTTGAGGAGGATAACATATGCTTGTCGATGTAAGGTCATCCTTTGGATGAGTCCCTTGGAGTATATTTAACGAACCCTAGGAAGGAGTGGCTCGATCCCATTACAGGTCTTTCGATGTTTGTTTAACGAGTCAAGGAAAGAAAACTCAAGAGTTTTTCATTTTTTGAGAGTTTGAAAAAAACTTAAAGAGAACTCTCCCAATTCATTTTTCATAAATAAGTTCGACGAGACCAAAAACGTGATAAACTATTGCCCATCGAACGTTTTCTTCAAATACTTTAATGAGCGTGAAGAGAACAAGATCACTCGACAATCTTTTCATTTTTACGGAGCGTGAAAAGAGCTTAAAGGATACTCCCTTACGTTCGTCATTTTCGTGTTACCATGACGAGTAAGAAAATACGAGAAAAAGTATACTTGGTTATGTTCTCATATATTTTTGAGCGTGAGAAAGAACGAAGACTGAGCTCGAGGTTTTTCCTGCAAAAACCCTAAAAAAGTAGTCGTATATGTGACAAAAAGAAAAAACAGTCGTATCCCCTCATTCTGACTTAGAAGTTTCTATATCTGCGAAAAACCACACTCACAAGGCTATTAGGGCATTAGGTTTTATAAGCAAAGAAATAAAAATAATATAAAAAACCAATAAGAAATGGTAAAAAGTGAATAAATATGGGTGAAAAGGACTTTTTACCATTTTATTGCTACTTTGCCAAAAACTTGTCCAACATACCTCATTTTCCCCCAAATTTCATTGCTCAATTGCAAAAGGCACAAGCGATCATTCAGTGAATGGTTTCAGCCAACGAGGTAAGCTCTTGATCCTTCAACTTTTCCAGGGTTTATTTTTGGTTTTTACTAGCAATTTTTAGAGTTTTAAGTCCATTTTAGTGTTGGACCATGCACTCAAGCATTCTCGCAGGTGGGCCTTGCGAGACCTGCGAGAATCTAAGATTCTCGAAGGTGGGCCTTAGGGAACCTGTGAAAATATTGCACTATGCCAAAGGCTCACCTGTGAGGGCTAAAACATGGATTTCAATGTTTGGTTTTGCTCAATAAAAATTATGCAAGAGTTTAAAACAAGTTGTTGACTCCCCTCTCATGGCTCTTTTGCAAGTGTTTGACCATCACAATGTTGGAATGGAGAGAAACAAAAAATGAGGAGGAGGATTCCATTGCCGAGAATGACCTGGGTATAGTCGTTTCCCTCCAGGACTGTGGGCTCTTGAAATTTTTTAGGATTCTGAGTATGAGAGCCCAACTCAGGTTGTTGGAATAACTGGTCCACATGTGGGACGTGGATCAACAGTTATTTCACATGGGAGTCCATAC
>ML786609.1:235055-249184 GCA_009831015.1 Picea engelmannii
GTTTGCCTCACCATACTACCCTCAGTCAAACGGACAGGTCGAGGCCGTCAACAAAGTCCTCAAGACCATGTTACAACGCATGGTTAATAAACATAAAACCAACTGGAATCATATGTTATTTTCCGCGCTATGGGCTTATCGAATGGCGGTAAAGACCGCCACGGGTTTCACGCCCTTTCACTTAGTCCATGGGGTCGAGGAAACTCTTCCCATCGAGTGCGAAATTCCCACCCTTCGCACCGCCATTGAGCTTTTACCTGACACTGCTCCAATGGAGCAGCGCTTGCTGAACTTGGAGTCTCTGGATGAAGATCGACGATCCTCATTATAGAACAACGAGGCAACTAAAAAATGATCCAAGGCTACCTTTGATCGCCATGCCAACCTTCGCTCATTTCGCGAAGGCGACCTTGTCCTCACCTATGATATCGCTCACGATACCTTTGGCCATGGCAAATTCGAATCACTTTGGCATGGCCCGTACATCATCCAACATTGCCTCACCAAAGGCGCATACATCTTGGCCTCCCCTGAAGGCCTCACGCTTAAATAACCCGTCAATGGGTTATACCTCAAGAAATTTTATGCTTAAACGTAGTCAAGCTACTTTAGGTTATACTTATGCTTAAACATAGTCAAGCTGCTTAAACATATATACAGCTTCTACCGGCTTATTTTGTGTTGTGTTATACTTGTAATGTGTGTTTGGTTTATAAATGTCCCAAGTGTCTGTCTAACACATAGTTAGCTAAAGAATCATTCAATGTATTTAGACATCTAGGAATGTACTGATATTCGATATAATCAAAATAACATTCCAAGAGGCGAATTCGTAAATATACCCATAATAAAGTAGGACTTCAAATATCATAGACATTACTTAGTTGTAGTACTACTAGCTGCGAATCGAGTCATATAACCAGGTGGCGGATATCGAGCGAAATAACATCAAGCAACAATTCAATGACAACGCTATATTCCACAATATTATTGGTCGCACGACCAAGGCACACACCTCACAGACTAATAAGTTCATTTGTAGGTGCGTAAATTGCCCATGCAGTAGAAGCAAGGTTCTGAGTACTATGACTAGTGCCATCGGCGAAGCCAATGTGGGGTAGCAAAGACTCTAACATCTGGAAACCAAGCACAATGTAAGATAAGCGGTTGGGGGCAGAGACCAAATAACGAAAAATCATATTAAAGTAACACACAAAAAGTATGATACAATAAAATACGAGCACTCATGCACATGTGATCTTAGGCATAGTACTTGTTTAAGTACAACCCATTTCTAGGTTCACTCAAAGGGATATCGTCATATTCCACCAACTTGTAAGCTCCTTTCTCCAAAACTTGTCTAACGATATAAGGACCTCACCACATAGCTTCAAATTTTTCGGCTCCTAGCATATCCCGATCTTGTTCATAAAAGAGAACCAGATCACCTTTGGAGAAAATGCATGGCTTGACATGTTTGTCGTATTGGGCTTTGACACGTTTATTCTAGGCTTCTATAACTAGGGTGGCATCACTATAGGTTTCGTCTAATTGCATGAGATACAACAGACGTTCTTCTTTGGCAAAAGTGTTTGGTAGAAGTTTGACAGCTAGTTTTAGGGAGGGTATCTCACATTCAATTAGCAAGATGGCTTCTAGATCATAGACTAACTGGAATGGTGTAAACCCAGTGGTAGACTTAAAGGATGTTCGATAAGCCCACAATGGTGAAAACAACATCATGTGCCAACTCATTTTGTGAATCCCTATCATTCGTTGAAGCATGGTAATGAGGATTTTGTTTATTGCTTCAACTTGGTTGTTGGCTTGTGGGTAATAGGGTGTTGAGTTTTCATGGTGAAGACCCAACTTTTCAGTGAGTTTGAACATCATGAAGTTTCTAAAGTGGCTACCGTGGTCAGTAACGATAGCTTGAGGAACACCAAACCGAGAAATGATGTGATTGAATATAAATAATTCTACAGTCCTTTAGATATTGTCGAATGTTGGCATCACCTCAACCCATTTCGTAAAATAATCTACAGCTACAATAATGTACCCATGCCCCTCGGCCGAGTGAGGGTGACATGTCATGAAATCGATACCCCATTTCACAAAAGGACCAACAAAGACCATAAGGTGTAGAGGAGTAGGGTGTGATCGTATTTTATTGTTGTAGGTTTGGCAAGCATGGCATTTTTGGACAACAATTATACAATCATTGAATAAAGAAGGCCAAAAATACCCTGCTTGTAAGATTTTTTGGGCAGTAGCATACCCAGACATGTGACCACCATACGCTCCAGAAAGGCAGTCATTCAGGGCTTTCTCAACTTCGTCAAACGTGAGGCAACGTCGGAAAATGGAGTCAATCCCACGATGATAAAGAGTATCACCGAGGATAATATACTGACGGGCTTGGTGGCGTATTCGACAGTGGTCAGTGCTAGACAAATTGGGCCGGAAAGTCTGGGTCTAGAGATATATGATGATATCTCTGTACAAAATCTCATTGGAACTGATCAGGAAAAGGGATTCATCGAGTAATGAATCTTCTGCTACATTTTCCGACTCAGAGCAGGGAAGGTCGCATGTCAACTTGACAAACACCAATGATTTCTTGGACTTAGCGTGTTCGAATTCTAAGTCAAACTCTTGGATTATTACAATCCATTTGGATTATTTTCCCCCTAGCAATTGACATGTAAGAATGTGCTGCATAGGGTTGTAGTTAGAAATCACCGTAGTTTTGCGTAAAAGGATATAGTGTCGGAAATGTTGAACAACCTAGATAGCTGCCAAAGCCAGTTTTTCAACATGTAAATACTTGGTTTCGGTAGTCGTGAGACTCTGACACAAGTAATAAATGACATGTTCATCATGAGAGTCATCCTCCTGGATGAGAAGCATAGCGATGATATAGTCTGAGGCTACGAGGTATAGGAAATAATCCTGACTGTAATCAGGTGGGAAGAGTAATGGGGTACATGTTAAAGATAGTTTCAAAGCTTCAAAGGATTTGTCGACATTGGTATCCCATACGAAATCATAACCTTTCTTAAGCAGTTGTGTAAATCTAAGAGTTAGCTCAACATAGTTTGGGATGAAACGACAGAGAAAGTTTTCCTTCCCTTGCAAACTTTGTAATTGTTGAAGTGAGGAAGGAGGAGGAAGATTGAGAATCACCTCGACCTTCAAAGGATCTACCTTGATCCCTTGATGTGAAACAATAAATCCCAGAAGTCGGTCTGATTCTATACAAAAAACACATTTGTGGGGATTCAAGCGTATATGATAAAACCGACATCGAAGGAAAATGGCACGGAGGTGTATTGGATGATCTACATGGTGCATGGAATGAGTGGGTAAGTCATTGAGATAGGGCTGCACAATGTGCTTTATGTCATGAAAGGAATAAGACATAGCACGTTGAAAAGTTGCACTGGCATTCTTTAAACCGAATGGAAGTTTTCGATACGTGAAAGTGCTCCAAGGACAAATAAAAGTGGTCTTGTGTTGGTCATTGGGTACGATATTGATTTGATTATATCTGGAGAAACCATCCATCAGAGAGAAGATTTCACTTACGACACAAGCGTCGATGATCTGGTCAATGAAGGGGGTAGGAAAGTTGTCTTTAGGACAAGATTTGTTAATGTCCCTATAATCAATGCACACGTGGATTGTGCCTTGTTTCTTGTCAATCGGAACAAGATTGGAAACCCAGTCAGTTAGAGCCACCGGGTAAATGAAGCCAGCCTTAAGAAGTTTCTCAACTTTAAGCTTGATAACAACTGCTTTACGTGGGTGGACTGGACGAAGTCATTTCTGGATGGGTTTAGCACCCGGGTATGTCTTAATTTCATGTACCACAATGTCAGGGTCAATACCCAACATTTCCTCATAGCTCCATGTGAAGACATCATGAAATTCTTGGAAAAGAGACTTGTAGGTGACAACTTCATCATGGGAACATGAAGCTCCAATATGCACGTTTTCGACAATTCCAGGTTTTATGGATATGTCGAGGGGGAGGGTGGGTGAGATGTTACTTAAGTTCCCTTAGTAAAATAGATCATGTGTAGACTCGAGAACGGTAGAAATGACCACAATGGTCGACGGGGTTGAGATTCGTTGGTAACCCTCGATGGTGTGTTGTTATAGGAAGAGGATGGAACGACGATGTCCATCGTCCCAAGGGGTTTCTTCCATGGACATAATAGACATAATCATCTCATCCATGGGAAAAATGACATGGAATGGATCCAGAGATAAATCACCAAGGGAGGGGGTAGAAGGGGTTGCTGACTGAATGGCTTGATAAGAGGATTCGACCGGAAACAAAGGCATTTTGTCGCCATAATGAAGATGATCGCCGAGGTTGGGTACCATCCATGGGTCATAAGATGCAGGGGTTCCATGAACAGAGGTGGAGATCATGTTGATCGAGGCGACAAACAGATGTGGAACATCGAGTGGTGGAATGGGGAAAGTACCCATCAAAGAGAAATCTTTAAGAAGACCCACACTGACGTTCTCATATCCAGGGGGGGGGGTTTGCAATGAAAGGTACGTTTCCTGTATGTACATCAGAGTGAAAGAAGGCCAATTGGTCTATGGTAACTACTTTTCCTTGATGTGGGAAAAGAACAACATGGAAAAGAGTGGACACCACTGCATGCATGGAATCGATCCAGCTACAACCAAGTAGAAGGTTGTAATCGAGAGGAGTGTCAAAGACCTCCACTTCAACATTAACCGTTTTTCCTTCTAACATAATAGGCAATGAAGGGAGGACACCGTAAGGCTTAAAACCAGAGCCATTGAAGGCTTTGAGTGTGTTGTGGGACTCAGTCAAAGGAGGAGAGCCAATGGCTTTCCAGCAAGTAATAGACATGACACATGTCAAGGCACCCTCATCAATAACTGTTCTACAAATTTTTTTGTCGGAGACAATAACTTGTGTTTGGAATGCGATTTGAGGGGGTAACCTTGGAATGTGATCTTCCAAGTAAAAAATTATCAAATTTGTATCTGTAGGGTCGATTCCACCAATAGATTTCAACAGTGCCTTTCGTTGTATAGGAAAACTCTGAAGGACTTCGAGGGCTGACATCGCGGACGCTGCTTTGGCTAGATCTTTGACAATACTATAGTTTTGGGTGGCACGTGCATAAGGATTGAAAGCTGATTTTTGAACAACACCCTTTGGAGGAAGGTGAAGGACTGTATCTAGATTCAGTCGTTCGAGATGAAGAGGACCTTTTGTAGGTGGAGTCGTGGGAGATGGTTGGACCAAGGAAGGAAGTATTACATCAACCTTCTCTTTGGAGGAAGAATAATCTTTGGCTCGAGTGGTAAGTGTGATGTCATTCTTCCTTGAATCACCTTTACACATTAAGACATAGGATGTATTGGAGGGGGAAGGTTGGTCATGAATGACCAATTGGGCCTATTTTTGATAAGGGAAGGGTTGTGACAATATGACTGAAGTGTGTGGTTTCAAGGTCCCTTGAAGGAACTTAGTAACCTTAGCTCATCTTGGACAATCCTTAGTGTAGTGATCATCACCATAGATAAGACAAGGGTATCAGGGTTTGCGCTTATCCCTATTGTCAATAGGTGGTGTTTTTGTTTTCTCAGTTTTCGGATTATTTTTATCCTCCTTGTTCTTACCCTTTCCTTTCTTGGATTTATTTTTGTCAGTGGGGGTAGATTGAACAGAGTTTACCTTAGAAGTTTTGTCGGTGGGAGGGGTAGCAAAAAGATCATTTTGAACATTAGAAGAAATGGATTTAGGTTTGTTGCTAGAGGTTTGGATGGAATGTGGTTGGGCATGGAAAGTGCCAATCACACCGTTAGCTGCATGAGAAGCAACAGGAGTAGTTGAAGTAGTAGAAATAGAAGGACACGGTGCGTTAGGGAGTAAGTCATAAAGAGTACCCATTTGTGAGTAAACGAGGTCTAGGTATTGGGCACGACTGATTTCCTATTCTTCTGTGACAACTCCACCCATGGAGATGTCACGAGCGATGTTGTTCACGAATGATTTCATGAACCACTCTGCCAACAACTAATTGGGAAGTTCGAGTTTGATGAGACGTCGTCTTCGTTGCCACTCATGAATGTGATCAAAAATATGAGTGGCTTTGGTTTGTTTGAAAGAACTGAAAATTTCAGTTCCCATTTCATAGTGGATCGGTAACTGGTAGTGGGTGAGGAAAGCCATAGCAAGGGTGTTAAAGTCAGTGAAGAAGCCTCATGGTAATTCTATATACCACTTCACAGCAGAACCTGTGAGGGTTCACTGAAAAATGTGTAAACAAATAGAGTCATCCATCAAGGAGTTGGATGAGCACTAAAGGTGAAAATTCATTACATGATTGTTCAGGTCCTCCCCTAGTTTACCATCGAATTTAGGGATGTCGGGTGGTATTTTAGCCAGTATGGCGGGCCATTGAGGAGAGTGACAGATCAGATCATTTAAAATTCTCGATAGATTCGGGAGGTCCAGGGTGGCTAAGAAGGGTAACTTTCTATTCACATGTGGGTACTGGTGACTTTGGGGATGGAGACCCGTCGATAGACCAGTGGGACCATAAATAGTTTGCATATAATGCGAAGATCTAGGCAGATTTGGTTGTTGGTGTGGAGGCAAGTAATTCATAGGGTTGTACCCTTGAACAGGGGCATGGGGTTGAGCATTCGAGCCCCAAATAGGATTAGATATACCTGGATACGGTTGGCTACCTGGATAGGTTTGGCCTGTACTAGGGGGTATGTTGGAGCTAGATTGAAGCTGTTTCCCCCCAGTCGAGTGAGGATTATGTTGAATAAGATAATTCCAATACTAGGCCAAGGATGGAGGTATGTTTTGTCCATAGGGTGGGGTAGGTGGGGGTTGCCCTCCAATCAGGGGTTGCATCCCAATTGGGATTTTTCCTGCAAAAAGGGATTGGGTTTGGCCTCCTTGGTGAAATTGTCCACCAACAGGAATCTGGTAATTAGGTGTGAAAGACGGGATGGTTCCTGTTGGTGCAATTATATGAATAATATATTACCAAACATAAATTATCAACCGAGATTCATAATTAGTAGAGTTGATGCACTATAGGCACCGATAACAGATAGGTTCCTATGTTTGTTTAGTATAGATTAGATAAGAAAACCAACACACTCTTAAAAATAACAATCTTCACACAACTCAAAAGATGGGAAGAAACACTCATAAACAAGCAGAAGCTCTTGCTCAGGTGATGGACATGTTCATTGATGGCTCATGAAAAGAAAAGATGAACTTTGATTCTATCTCTTGGAGCAACTAAAATAACAAGTGGGATGCTCCAATAAATCTCATGTATGGTGAAATATGGAGATCCAACCATTCCTACATTACCACACTTTGCAACACACATGAAATCAAACAAAATAACATGAAATCAAAATAACAGGTACATGAAATGAAAATCTACACTAACAATTTACAATAAGCTTACCAAGCTGGATCGATGGCCCTTGTCGATGCCAACATGGAAGCTTTAGATCACCATATGCTAACTTCTATGAGACACAAGATCACTGAACTCAAACTTGCATTGATCTTCAACAGGTAGGTTTACAAAAGGAGTCTCTTCATGAATCCAATCTACATCATAATGATTCTCCTCAAGAACCTATCTCAGAACAATTCCCTTAATCTACATAATGAATCCTCTTTCTCAATCTACATAATAATGATTCTCATCTTTCTCATAATATTGATTCTCTCCTGATCTACATAATAATAATTCTCCCTCCCTCATGAAGAGAAGGCACGCTCTTTTCTACATGATATCTTTGAAAAGGAGATAAACATCTCATAATTACATATCCACTTTTCTCTCAACCCATTTCCCTTTATTACAAAATATAATCCCTTCAAATCCTCACACATATCTCTTATATATCTTGGATAAGATATGACAACTAAATATCCATGATCTTCTCCTTGGATTAGGATTGAATTATCTCCTCATATCTTTGAAATGGTGGAGGAAGTATTCAAGAAGTCTTTTGAATTAATCCTTCACATATTCCTACACATGATAAAGCTCACACATTTTTGAGATATATGAAAACATGTCAATTTTCTAATATTTAATCACAAATTCCCTTTTAATACTAAAATATTTGGAAAATAGTAAGGTTAAATCCATATTTAACAAATTCCCTTTTAATACTAAAATATTTGGAAAATAGTAAGGTTAAATCCATATTTAATATTTGGAAAATAGTAAGGTTAAATCCATATATGAAATGGTATTAATGAATGGTTTATGGGGCGATGAAATGTGAATAATGATGAAGGGAAAGGTGGATGGAAATACGACATTTCTGAGTCCCAACAGTGCCACTAGGATCAGTGCCTCCGATAGAGGATGGAAGAGGTCCTCTGAAAGGGGGTCGAGGAAGTGTCAGAATGAAACCGGGAACGACATGGTTCCCAGAAGGAGTGGAAATGCCAGGAGTCTCGGATGTGATTTGTGTAGGAGTAGGAATAGAAGCATTCAACGCATGATATCCGGGCAGAAGAATTGGGTTGAATCTAGGTGAAAGCGATGTGCCAATGGGGGCTTGGCTAGTTGTTGTAGTCCCAGTGCGAGGACTCATAGTATCTGGGACCATTGTGTAATGGACCATTTGTAGGGGGATAATCAAGATTTGGTCGACTGGCAGAGCATCTATACTAGGAAAATAATATGCAGTAGTAAAAGGTATTGCGCCTGGATTAGATGTTTCGAGCAACTCAAGTGTGACGGTGATATCAATGCCTGCTCCTAAGCCAAAGAGATCCCATATAAAAATGCCAGTAGTCCAAAAAGGATCTTGACCCTCAGGTCCTGTGAAAAGTCCGGTTGGTAATCTAGAAGACTAAAGAATTATTTCTCTGAAAGAATTCACTCGATCAATACGTCTCTCAGAGTCGGGAGGAAGTTGGAAGTCCTCTCGAGAATTGGTAATTCGGAACCGTTCTAGAGAGTTAGTTCTTTCCACTTGTGGAGTGGAGACATCTTGGAATTCACTCTGTTGAGGGGAGCCCTCCGGTGAGTTTGTAGGCAAGGGTTGAGAACCTTCCAGATCTTCTGGGGGTAGGTCTTTCATTCTACGTGAATGGCGTGGAGGGTCAATTATGATCGAGTTAGAATCTTACGAGAGAAATTCTATGGCCAACTTGGGTAAACAATAAACATGCGCTAGTAAAATGTAATATAGGTAGCCTGCGAACTCATCTTAAAAATGTGTTTTTGGAAGAAGACAATAGTCACTTTTCTCAGGCAAAAAGTCTGTGTGGGAGGCTGAATACATCACTTGTAGAGACATCACTAGAGTGACAAAAATCATGTGTAACACATGTGGCACGATTTCAAGAAGCACCAAAGGAATCACATGTATTATAAGTGAAGAGGATTTCTAGATATCTCAAAGGAACATAAGAGTTTAGATTATGGTATCCAAAAGGAAAGGATATATCACTTATTTCCTACACAGATGTAGATTGGGAAGGTTTCATTGATGACCAACCAAGCACCAGTGGAGCAACGTTCTACTTGGGTGAGTGTTTAGTATCCTGGATAAGCAATAAACAATCATCAGTATCGTTATCTATAGCTGAAGCATTGTATATTGAAGTAGCAGCATGTTGTACAGAGGTTCTATGAATGAAACAAAATCTGACAGATATACAAGTTAAGTATGATGAGCCCATTCCAATCTATTGTGATAATACAAGTTCCATCAGTATCTCAAAGAACCCGGTGATGCAATCCAAGATGAAGCACATTCCAATCAAGTATCACTTTCTATGGGAAGAGGTTGCAGAGAAGAACATTAGAGTTGAGCATGTGGGCACAAAAGAACAAGTGGCAGAAATATTTACAAAACCTCTTCCACAGAAAGCCTTTGAGTAGAGTAATCTCTACTCCAAAATGAATGTTTTTTAATGCTTATTTTATACGTCTTATATTTACATGAGGAAGCACCATAGAGAGGAAAATTTAGGTTGGGAGATCAGTTTCAGGAAAATTTCAGTCAGGGCGAGTATCCCCGAAGAAAGTTTAGTTAGGGGGAGAAGCCCTGGATGGAAAGATACCTTTTCCATTGATGATAAAGGGGGAGAGATTTATCATATCCAGATCACAGAGGCATGGTTCCAGGGGGAGCGATGGTAATATGAAGAGCATGAGTGATATGACTTTAGTATTGCATGAAATGACTTCAGTATTGCATCAAAGTGTTTCCATCAATTCGAAAGGGGGAGATTGTTTATTAATTGGGTTGGTTGTCATTGATGTGAACCCTTGAAGAAAATATGATAGCAAATTCCAGTAGCACAAATGTTTGGGTAATGGACTCAATTTTTTTTTATGGATAATAGTATGAGTTTTGATATATTTGTAGGTAAAACTATTCTAGATGGATAGTACATGTCATTCCATTTCTGGTGGTATGTGGAACGTCACATAACTCCTGACGGTTAGAGATATATGGCCATGTGAAGTTGGAGAACCCTCATGAGTCATATAGAAGCCCCAAAAGGTCAAAGTAGTCAAAGTGTTTTCAAAAAAGAAATTATCTAAATAATAAAGTGAAGTGATGAGTGTACTATAAGTCAAAGAGGATGCAAAATAAATTATATAAATAATAAAGTTACTGGAGAAATTACTAATTATGGAAAGTGGTTAAGTTAAGTAGACAAGTGGTTATAAGTGGGTTAACCCTAAAATAAAGAAATTCGGTTAAGATGGTTAGAAGGTAACCCCTTGAGGAAACTACATAAAAGTATAAATAAGAGTCAAGGGTATCTCATTCAAATCACACTGGAATATCATTGAATATACATTTTTGTGAAAGGTTATTTGGGCAGGTATTATTGATTGAGAAAAATCGTGGTAGAAAAAGTGCGGAAGAAAAAGTGTGGCAGAAAAATCACGGCAGAAAAATCGTGGTAGAAAAAGTGTGGCAACAAAATCGCAGCATAAAAATCGTGGTAGAAAAAGTGTGGTAGAAAAATCGCAGCAAAAAAAGTGAGGTAGAAAAATTGCGGCAAAAAAAGTGCGGCAGAAAAATCGTGACAACAACATGGTTCAGGTCTATTTATGATAGATATTGAACATCTTGTTTGACGTATGTTTTTTGAGCTAGGGTTTATATCTTTAGATGGTATTGGATGTTCAATATTGTTGCATATATCATATTTGTTAAAGGATATAGTTGGTATTTTGTTGTTGGTATTTGGCATATGGGTATTGGTCTTTTGGTTATGATGTGTTGTTGAAGTTGTTGGTTTATCTTGAAGCTACATAATAGTGAGTTTGTGGCACATGGTTTTATGTAAGGCTTTATGGTATTTGGTTTATGGATAGAGTGATGAATTGTTAGATAACTTTTGATGNTTATATTGGTGTATGTCTTTGGTATATGGTTGAGGTACATGTTGGGTACATGGTTGAGACAAGTAGTTGATAAGTTGGCACATACATGAGGTGTATAGTTGATGAGTTGCCACATACATGGGGTGTATAGTTGATGATGTTGGTACACATTGATGAGTCATAGTTGATGTGCAATTGATGCATTATTGGTACATACTTGGTACATGGTTGGAGGCACTTGTTTGATTATCCTTAAGTATTCAAAATGATTACAATCATAAAATCAAGTGCTTTATTAAGAAAGCAATCGACATAATCTATCTATATGAACATAAAACTTTAGCCATATCAAATTTTCAATTTTGTCAAAGATCTCAACATTTTGGTCATGAGGTGGAAGGTTATCATTCATTTTTAAGTTTTTCCTTTCTAAATATTACTTGGAAAGGTTTATGTGACTTTTCGAACTAGGATTCATATAATTTTTTATTAAAAATATAACTTCTCAATTAAGGTGTTCTTGGTGTTTGTAACGACCCTTGATTAATAAGAATAATTAATTTAACAATATAATCCTAAAAGATTAGTTAAACTATATTTATGTCTTAAAATAACATTTCTAATTGTTTATTATTAAAATAATTGTTCATTATGGTTAATGATTAATTTGATTATTAATTAATTCATTAATTAATAAAGTATTAAATAAGAATTGGATAATAAAATATAATGTTTAAATTGAGTTACGTATCCCACAAGGGATAACGTATTCAATACATGGATAATATATTTAATGAATGGATAAGGGTAATTAAATGTAAGGATAAGAAATTTAATGGAAGGAGGAAAGGTGGTGAAGGAGGAATAAGAGGGGGAAAGGAGTTGGGAGGAGGCATTCCACAGGGAAGTTGGCCATGAGTTTGGAGGGTTGAGTATTGCAGAGATCTGAGAGGGGCTGTGAGTTTGGTGTGCTCTGATTAAGGCTCATGATTTGTTGGTTGTGACATATTGAACAGGCAGACACCGAGTTGCTAGTGGTTTTGGGCTCGGAGGGCCAGGATATCCATAGATATCCTGGAGCTAGGTCGTTTTTCCTAGTTGGCAGGGTGGACAAGAGGTTTTGGGCAATTATTTTCTGTGTTTGCAACAGGACTAGACTGTGTAGCAGGTAGCAACAGGAAGGCAGTTGACAACGGAAATTAGCATCAGAGTTAAGGTACTCAATTTGAATTTATGCATTACTCATTGATAAATTTTAATTTTACTTGCGTAAGTGTTGAGATAATTTGGAATAATTCTTCTTTTATGAATCTGGTAGAAATTTGTTGTACATTTGGTAGGATTTGGTAGAATTTTTAGAATTTAATTTAAAACCAGTTAAGGCTGTCACATAGCACTCATAGAACAGAACATACAGTTCAACAAACAAGCAGGAAAGGGAATAGAAGGGAATGGGTGTTGTGATGGATACCCCGCTAAGACAAATGAAAGGAGTGAATACCAGAAGCGAGGAGGAGAAGCCATGAGAAGAAGCCATGGCGGCCATGCTCCCTCACGCCTCCCTGCACAGGTAACCACAGCGAATGAAGGAGAAAATGGAGAGTTTAGGGTTTAAAGTAGTAGGCCAATATTTTATTCCCGAGAATGGAAGTGAGAGACACGTGGGCTACATGCGAGCCCACTGCCGACTTAGCCCGCGTGCCATTTATTCTGCCATTTGGTTGTTTAAATTTAATCATAAACCACAACAAATCTTGTTTAATGTTAAAACCGGCCATTATATTCGGCCATTAATCTTTAAATGTTTAAATTTATATTTAAATTTGATTAGTGTTAATAATATGAGCCTCGCAATATATGTTAATATATGTTATTGTGCTTTCTGTTTTGGATACAGTATGTGAATGCTTGGTTAGGATGTGCTGGTACAGTCCTAATTTTGAAAATGTTTATGCCGGTGAATGTACGTGATGCTCTCTGCACAGTGAGCTATATACATAAATAATAAAAAAAATGATGGAAAGTTATGCCCTGTTAATAATATGAATGAAGTACTCCCTTAGGTTATTGAGGTTGGTAAACGATAAGTTATTTCATATCCAACAAATATTGATTGCACGTTCATATGGAAGCTTGTGCAAGAAGTTCTTGTTTGAGCTGCATTTGTCAACAATGGTATGTAGGAATGGGTTAATGTTGGGTTCATAAAACTCATTTCTAAAGGTGTTAAAATGGATTTGATGGTTGGGTGAAGTCCCATTACCTTACGGAATGCCTCTTGTAAAATACTAGCCGAAACCCTTGCTAAGAGTATTCAATTGTTGGTAACCAGGATAGTTTGCAAGGAGTAAACGAGTTTTATCGAAGGAAGATTTATTTTGGATATTCTTATCATTATTGCATGGGAAGGAATTGAGTGGGCTCGAGAGACTGGGCAATAGTCTGTCCTTTTAAAGAGTGACTTTGTTAAAGCTTGTGATAGAATTGAATGGGACATCATCATCAACATGTTGGATTGGCTGGGATTTGGCTGTATCATTGATCTGTGGAGACACTTTTTTTATAGGCTTCTGCAAAGAGTCAGTGTGAATGGGGTGTGCTTTTGGAATCTATTGTGTTGTAGCATTCCATCTGGCAAGGGTGCTTGTTGGCACCAATCTCTATGTGATTGCAGCCAATGCTTCTGGATATTTGTTGGAGGTAGCAAGAATGCAAGGG
>ML786609.1:255682-267378 GCA_009831015.1 Picea engelmannii
AGTCGAGGCTCTGGTCATGGAAGTCTAATTGGATCAAGTTGAAAACCTGGACTCCTCCTCTCATTTCCATTTTATTGGGCTTGGCCACCTCCTCACCGCCTCACATCAATCTATTACTTACCTTTTCAAGGTTCATCTCTGGTCCTCAACCTGCAAACTTGCATCCACCCAAAGCTACCCAAAGCTTTAAAGAAATATAGAAATATATATAAGGATGGAACAAGCTTTCTCAGTACATGTAAAATCATACTTTTACTGTAAAACAAATCAAGTAATACAATGGGAAATGAAATACCCTTGTCTAACTTACCTGAAGCAGGCGACAGCCAAATATTGGTAGTGCATGTTGCCTTTTCTACTTGGTGTTCCACTCTGACGCACACACAACATTGGGTGAGATAGCTATCGTTATAAATATTTCTATGAAAGCACAATGAGAGATAGGTTAGCTATAGATATTTATATTTCCATTCTAAGTATTGAATACTTACCAAGGTGAATAACATTTATAACTTGTTGTCCATGTAATTTTTAGTGTAGGAGGATTATGGATGGTTTCACCAATCCAACTTGAACTTGTTCTATGTATGCAAGGCCTGCTATTTCTCTCTCTCTCGCTGAGTGCTTAGCAGGTAAATCCATCTAGATAAGTCTTCCCGTTTGATGTTGGTTCATTGTTTAGGAATAGTTTTGTTCATACAGGTTCATTGTTTAGGCATAATTTCAAGATCGTTAGGCATAAATTCAAGATTGTTATATTATAACGTGGAATAATGATTTTGCAAATGCAAAGATATTCCAATTTTTCTTAGAATACCATAATACAACATAACAACTGTGTCACAAACCTTACCTATGGATCTTGAGTCATAGAAATGACCACACCGTGTATCCCCTAATGAGTACCATACTTTTGATAGATTTCATCTATAACTATGCCACAAGATGAAATTGCTTTTCTAGCATCTTTGCCTTGCGTAGGAGGCTAGGGACCATGTGCGTGACCTAAAAATTGTATTTGTATTTAAGCATAATGTTTGTTCAACTAACTATAAGATAACTATAGATAGCTACTTACTCATTCCGTAGTATCCTTCTTGATTCATTCGATGTGTAGGCTTGTTTATATCTATAATGAAAGTCGTAGTTCCTATAACTGCTAAGATTAATCCTTATTTAAAATATGTTGAGCCTCTATGTTAGATTTCAATATGGTGACAATATCTTAAACTCCCTAGGCAGTAGGTGTTTTTCCCAAATAAGTTATGTCTTCTTCTTGTTGTTGGGGTCATTTTCCATGGAGAATTCTCACAATTTGCTAAGAGTTATATTAAATATATGCACGATGTTGTAGGGGACCAAAGCTTTCTCTATGTTAAACAACAAAGTCATGGAAATATGAGACACCTTCTCAGTGATATTTTCTCCATAGAAGCCCTGGTCAAATCTCTAGAACAAATGGACATTATTTTTCTTCTTACCATCCACCAGTGGAAACATGAGAAGACCCCAATCAGTGCGATTGATTATAACTTAGATGTATGCCTATTTATCTATGAAATGTGTTGTTTCTGGAGTTGATTAAGGTTGAATCATCAATCAAATTCAAGATTTATTTATTTCTGGTGGCCTTCTTCATTTCTCAAGGCCGGGAATGAATCAATATCAGTCGTTGGGAAGTAGAAACCCTGACATATACTAATATCTACTAGGAGCTAACTAGATTCATGGCTGACACTCATGATGAGAATGCTTGGTTCATAGATTATGGTGCATCAACTCATATGACCTATAATAAAGAATGGTATGATCAATATTATGAGAAAATTGATGGCACACACATTTACTTAGGATATAACAGATCACATAAAGTCTAGGGATATGGAGTAATAAGTGTGAACTTACCTAATGGACAATTGAGACAGATTCATAATGTGATGTATGTTCTTGGTATTAAAAATAATTTAATATATTTCAACTATCAATGATAATAATCTAACAATGGAATTTGGTAAGTTGAGGTGTGTTGTAAAAGATGTCCAGGATCAGTACATGATTGTTTCCACAGGTACCAGGGTTGGTGGATTGTATAAGTTGGATGTGACAATGAACCGTCATGTTGCATTATCATCCACAACAATGTCAAGAGAAGAGTTATGGCACCACAGGTATGGGAACCTAAATTACAATGATTTGATGTTGTTGCAAAAAAAAAACAATGGTAGAAGATATTCCTATTATGGAGAATGATCATTTTCCATGTGAAGCATGTGCACTTGGTAAGAAACATAGAGATGAGTTTCCCATACATACAAAGAAAAGACAAACATATATACTTGAATTAATTCACATTGATGTATGCAGACATATGCAAACTAGGTCACTTGGTGGTGCTTCCTACTTTCTTATTTTTGTTGATGATAGATCTAGATATACATTGGTCTATTTCATGAGGAGAAAAAGTGATGTATTTGAGTACTTTGAAGAATTCAGAACTATGACTGAAGAACAGATAGGAAAATGTATTAAAGTTATCAGATCTAATCAGGGTGGTGAATATACATCATGTGCATTTAAAAGTTATTGTAAATTTCATGGGATCCAACAACAATTTACAATACCTCATACACCTCAAAAAAATGGCATTGTTGAGAGAAGGACTAGAACACTTGTGGAGTGTGCTCGCTGTATGCTTCAAGGTAAAAACATTTCTAATGGTTTTTGGGCAGAAGTCGTTAATAATGTTGTTTATTTAAAGAATTGAAGTCCAACTAAGAAATTAGATTTCCAAACTCCTTTTGAGATTATTTATGGTTATAAACCTGATGTTACTCATTTAAGAGTATTTGGATCCATTGCCTTTGCACATATTCCAAAGTATGAGAGAAGAAAACTTGATGCAAAGTCAACCAAGTGTATTTTTATTGGATATTGTACGGATCAAAAAGCATACAAATTGTTTGAGCCTAGTTCACATAAATTGTTCGCAAGTAGAGATGTAGAGTTTCATGAGAATGCAGATAGAGTTGATACAATGAATGATGCAGATGCTTGGCATAATGATAGTGATTAACATGTCAAAATAGATGCAATGGTTAAATAAGAACATGAACATGTACAGGTTCAAGAATGGAATGAAAACAATATGGACACTTCAAGCAATCAAGATACATAAAGTGGACAAGAGTCACCATAGAGCAGGAGACAAGATGAAAGTAGTGAAGGACCAAGGAGGTTATCACGAAAAACTTAGCCACCTATAACATATATATATTATGCATTGATGTCTCATGTAATGAATGTTGTAGAACCTGTAAACTATGATCAAGCTAAAGAACATGAAGAGTGGAGAAATGCTATGAATGATGAACATGACTCCCTTATGAAAATAAAACATGGGAATTAGTTGAACTACTTGAAAACAAAGTCCTTATTGGAAGCAAATGATTGTATAAATCTAAATTTAAAGAAGATGGTAGAATTGATAAATATAAGGCAATATTAGTTGCAAAAGGATCTTCACTAAAGGAGGGACTTGATTACGAAGATACTTTTGCACCAGTAGCTAAATTGAATACAATTAGGGTACTGATTGCCTTAGCTACAAAACATGATTGGAAAATACATCAATTAGATGTCAAATAGCCTTTTCTGAATGGTGATTTAAGGAAGAGGTTTCTTTGGTTCTACCGGAAGGGTTTGTCAAGCAGGAACAAGAGCATCTAGTTTGCAGGTTAAGGAAAGCATTATATGGTTTGAAATAGGAACCGAGATCATGGTATGTAAAGATACATACCTTCTTTTATCAGAATGGGTTTGTGAAAGGAAAAATGATCCTAACATGTATGTTAAGAAATATGAAGAAGGAAATGTCTGAAGAAGGAAGTGTCTCTTTAATATCTTTACATGTGGATGATCTCATTATTACAGTTAATACATGCAAGTTAATTGAAGAGATTAAATTTTAGTTGTCTCAAGAATTTGAAATGAAAGATCTTGGTGAATTGCATTATTGTTTAGGAATTGAGATTTGGAGAGATCTTAGTAAAACATTGATCACTCAAAGTAAATACACAAAAGAAATGCTTAGAAAGTTCAATATGAGTGAATGTAAAGCTATGCCAACTACCTTAGAACAAAATGAAAAGTTATATAGTGATGATGGAACTAAAGAGGCAGATAGTACTTTATATCGTCAGTTGGTGGGAAGTTTGAACTACCTCACAACTACAAGACCAGACATTGCATACTCAACTAGCATCCTTATCAGTTCATGGCTAGGCCTTCTGAGAGTCACTGGAAATATATAAAGAAAGTACTTTGATACTTGAAAGGAACAATAAATTTTGGTATTATATATACTGATGAATTTGATGTTGATCTAACAGGTTTTTCTGATTCAGATTGGGCAGGAAATCTTGATTATAGAAGATCTACCTTAGGCTATGCATTTCATATAGGAACAGGGGTTGTATCGTGGAGTAGCAAGAATCTAAGTATAAAGCCTTGACCAATGCCACCTGTGAAGTTATTTGGTTGCAAACAATTCTTGAAGATTTCGAAGAGGATAAAAATGGTCCAACATGCATCAATTGTGACAATCAAAGTGCTATAAAATTGTCACACAATCCAATATATCATGCAATATCAAAACACATCGAGCTACAACATCACTTTGTGAGAGAGAAGATTGAATCAAATGAAATTGGTTTGATATTTTGTAATACCAATGATAATGTGGCTGATATATTTACCAAACCTCTTGGTAAACTCAAGTTTGAATTTTTTAAAAGCAAGTTAGGTGTCATAGAAAATGTTTCTCCATTAACAGGGGATATTAGAATAATGAAGAAAATTCTAGAATATATTAAAATTATAATGTTCTTTTGAGTTTGTTTCATAAACACGCAGATTGTGTTTGTGGGTGGTTTGAGATCCACATTAATAGGAGTGTGATCTAATCTGCTATTTGACTATAAATGTAATTGCTTTCTCTCAATAATTCAAGTTTTGTGAGCTCTGTCTCACTTGTGTGGTTTCTGTATAAGTTTTAGCTTTGCCAACTCGCCATATTCTATAATGGAATGGTGAACGTGTACGATGTTGTTGAGAACCAGATATATTTCGAAAGTTCCACGTTTTTTTTACACAAAACATCCTATAGATGTGTTTTGCTAAATTTTTAGGATGTTGAATTTTGTTGTATTGGTCCAGAGACAACTGTAAAAGCTCGTTGGTAATGATGTTCAGTTGTCCCTGCAGAAAGACCAATCATAAATGCCTTTTTAGTCTCAGGCGTTGCTTTTTCAGTAACACGTATCATCGTTTTAGGGAAATGTTTGTATCAATCCTAGCAAACAATAAAAAAGTGGGGATGTAATTTATTTTTAGTTTCCCGCATCAATTGTAAAAATAAAAATATTTATATAGAGATATTCAACCATAGAGATGGTTTACTCAATGAAGGTGTGATGATGTTGGATTGCACCTTGGAGAACTATGTTTGTGTTGGCCAATAGGTTGACTCCAAATATAAACAACTAGCCTAAATATTGGTACTGCAGTAATGAAATGTTTCTCTCTTGAAATTGTTTATTTACTATTCACAACTATTTTCATCTCTTTAAAACTGTCTTTTGGCAGGAATTTCTAGAAAAATGATGTTGTACTCGAAAGGATATATTTGGAAACTCTTATATTTATCACAATGGAAAGCAATGAGCCACCCTTTATCACGTATTTCTTCATTACTCATCAAAATTGAAAACTCTTATATTTGTCATAATGGAAAGAAGTCAGCCGCCCTTTATCATGTATTCCTTCGTTGGAGACTCATCAAAATCAACAGTATCAATTTTTAATTGAATTTTCCATGGAAATTTTCTGGTTGTTGTCTTAATAAATTCCATTATTAAGTTTTCCCCTCTTCTGTGCTAGAATCATGTAGATTCTACCCTAATGGAAAATTGATGGATGTTATATATTACATGTGGTCAAAGGGAATTTATGGTTTTAATTGCTTTTCATAATTTTTTCCAAAAGTTATTATTTTTCACTATGAAGGCCTTAATTGTCAGCATTTGGTGTTATGAAGGCCTTAGTTGTCAGCATTTGGTGTTTGAGTTTAGATGCATGGAAATTCATTTCAAAGAAATCTTTGTCAAGATTATGTGGCATAATACTAACAGAAAAGAACAAATGATCACTAACGTATCTAACTACTGACATCTATCTTGTATACAGTATTTATTTGATTTTAAGCTTTGTTTATATCCTTTAGAAGAAATTTATTTACCTCAAGATATGGCTTAGCGTTGCTTATACCCTCATTTTCTATTTACACCAGGGATGGCTTATGCACTACAATGAAGTGTTGCACATGACGTATTTAGTGTTTTGAGTAGTATTTTCTTTTTACACACTGTGAAAATATATGGTTTCTTCTTATTTGTTAGAATTGATGTTTACCTTAATTATAATAATAACAAAAATATATATGGTTTCTTCTTATTTGTTAGAATTAAGGGTTACATTAGAATTATTTTTAGGTTTGTTGAATTATTTTTCCAATTTCTATTTCCAAAATTGAAATAAATTAAGTCCGATAACATTTATAGAAGTGTACTGTATTTGGGTTTGCAAATATAATAATAACAAGAGTTGCATGGAAGAATAGTCCCTGCCAGGTAAGATCGAAATTTGAAAATGAAGGAGCGGGAAGTAGGTGCGATAAATCCACCATCATTGGATTGATAGAGAGATTCTATGATCTGCTGAAAGCGATTCTACTCATTGATGGGCAAGACATCAGGAGGCACACAATGGCGGGAGGCACACAATTGTCTGGCTCTGCACATTTTATGTCTCAAAGCTCAAACCTTGCCTGAGCATTGCATATTATTTATTTTCCTTGCCTGAGTAGAAAGCCAATTCATCATTCATATTCCTTTCTTTACACTCTTGCTCTGCTTTTACTGCCTTTACACTCTGCCTTTACACTCTTTCTCTACTTTTACTGCTTTTACTACCTTTACACTCTTCCTCCCCCATCACCGCACCAGGCCTAGTCTTTGGCCTCGATTCTTTTCTCCTTTAGGCTTTATCTTGCTTCTGAAGTTTTCTGTCATGATTTTCTTTGATCCATGTGACCGGTAGCTGCGAGTAGAAAGGCAATTTTTAACGAAAATCAATTTGCATGCAATCAATAATAATAATAATAATAATAATATGCATGCAATTTGCATTCCCTCCTTCAGGAAATGAAAAATATGTGAGAATTAATTTGGTGTAGAATTAGAGTAGAAGTAGGAGCATAGATTGTTTTTTACTTTTTTGTAGAAAATTCTGAAATGTAAATAAAAATTGATATTAAATTTTTATTATTGCAATAACCATTGTGAGCACCAAGAAAATTCTCAAATGTAAATAAAAACTGATTTTAAATTTTTATTAGTGCAATAACCATAAATTGGAAATTTTTTACTCAGTTTAAATAAAAATGAAAAGCCTAAGGAAGATAAACTTACCTGATAAAATGGAGCGAGCTATTCTGTGCATTCTAAAACAATACAATAACGATGTGTGCATTCTAAAACAATACAATAACAATGTATGAGAACAAAAGGAAAACTTGAATTGCATGTTGAATTGCATACTTATTACAATTCTCCACCTCGACATGGTTCTCCGTATTCAATTCCATATCTGGATCCTCCACAAGACCCAAAGATGTAATTATCTTGAATATTTTTTTTTCATATATTCATTTCTACGTCATATGTTATATTCTATCATTGCATTAATGCAACTTTGCTTCTCTAAAGCCCTAACAAATTTTACTGTTGATGCAAATATGTTGACCTTGTTGTTGTCCCACGATTTTCAATTTCAAACCATGTTATTGAGAAAATAATTTATGACTACCACACAATAATGAAAACTCTTTTTAAATATAAAAGAATAGCTGCAAGCAATCCCGAAATTACAACATCCCCCAAAATTACAACATTATCATATTAATTACTAGTTGTTTTGCACCTAATTCAATTGGTTCTTATATTACCACCTTTCTTATTGCCCATGTTACATCAATTTCCCTTATTTTTCATGTTACCACCTTTCTTATTGTCCATATTACTAGACACATTATAGTACTGAGGCATGGGAGTTATAGATTTTGATTATGGTGTGCTCTTTAAGAGTTTGGAAAAGGGATTATTTCTCAAGCTTCAAAGTCAAGACGTAATAGCTTGGGAGAATTTTTGTTACTCAACAACATTCTTAGAATTTCTCAGTGGTCATTTTCATGTTTACTCATAGTATTTGTTTAAGATAATCATACTCTATTCCAATTAAGCAACATGTACAACAATGTGTGACTATCCAATGAAACCCAAGAGAGACGTGTTGGAAAGCAAAGTTTATTGTTAATAATATTTTAAGGATGCGATTTATTTTCAAGGTACATCGAGAGCTTATTTTTTCTCTCTTTTGGCAATAAATTGAGTGCATCACATCCCATTATCACATCCCAATCCTTGGTGTGATATGATCAAACATTAAATACATAACAACGGGCATAAAGTTATGCCATCTCATCTTCTCAAGGGTCACTTTTATCGATAAAGTGGTTTTCTTTTAAATTAACATTAGTCAATGAAAGAAGATATGCACAATCTATATATTGGTGGTGTGGTCATTGGAATAAAGAAAAAGAAGTTATGGGTGCCTTTTTTGGTTTTTGGTATGTTCCTTACACTGATAAAGGGAATGATTATAACAATTATTATAATGGTTACACTAGAGAGGGAATAATTATATTGGTTGGGTGTATAAATATATGGCGTCTTGTCAAGGATTACTGTTATTAAAGTGGTTTGTTTTATTTTTTTAAAAAGTTATGGGTGCCATTTTTTGGTATGTTCCACTGATAAAGGGAATAATTATAATAATTATTATTATGGTTACACTATAGAGGGAATACTTATATTGGTTGGGTGTATAAATCTTTGGCATCTCGTTTGGTTAAGGATTACTTTTATTAAAGTTGTTTTTTTGGTCAAGGATTACTCTTATTAAAGTTGTTTTTAAAGTATTTTTTTAAAAGAATTTTAAAAAATTGATGATAAAATACTCACACAATCTATATGTTACAGTAAGTGTATATTTCAAATAATTTTATCATGTTTTCAATATGATGTAATGGTGAGAGGTAGGAAGAGATAAAAAAAAGAGTTAATGTTAAAGTCAAATTCTAAAGGAATGATTTTTAATTTTATTATGTTTTCAATATGATGATGTTATGGTGAGAGGCTTTAGGAATGATTAATTTTATCATGTTTTCAATATGATGTAATGGTGAGAGGAAGAGATTAAAAAAGAAAGAGTTAATATTAAAGTTAAATTCTAAAAGAATGATTATATTATTAATTTTATCATGTTTTCAATATGATGATGTCATGGTGAGAGGCTTGAGGAATTATTAATTTTATCATGTTTTCAATATGATGTAATTGTGAGAGGAAGAGATTACAAACAAAAGAATTAATATTAAAGTCAAATTCTAAAGGAATGATTATAATGGTTGGTTGTATAAAATTGAATCCTTTTTATGTTTAAAGAAATTAGTAGAATCTAGTTATTAGTGGATGAGTGAAGAAAAACATATTTTGAAATTTTTGGAATCAAAAAAATAAAGAAATTGATGCTTTAATAAAATTAGTGTTTATGGAAGAAAAACATATTTTGAAACTCTTGGAATCAAAGAAATAAAGAAATTGATACTTTAATAAAATTTGTGTTTGTAAATGGTATTTTTTTAAATTAAATATATAAGAGAAGGGACAACAATTATTGTATCATAAAGTGTATGAATGATGGATCTTAAATCTTAAGGATGATTTCCATAATTTGATGTTATCATATAATAAAAATATTTTACAAGAAGTTAAAATAATAATAATAAATAATAGTTTTATTTTAAGTTCACAACTTAATTAGACATTAAAATAATTTGATTACATGGTTTATGGAGGTGTATATATCATACTTTTTTTTACTTAAACCTGTAATTTCTAAGGAGAAAACACATGTTCTTAACTATTAGGCATATTCAAGCTATAGGGTATTGTTGATCAAAACATCTGATCACTTAGGTTTCTGTCTCTTGGAAAAATAAAAATAAATTGATATTAGTGAAATAAAATTTGAACAATTATTAGTTCATAGTGTAGGCCTCATTCTCATCTTTGTCATGCATTTTAAGGATTATATATCCAAGTCTGTATGCTCAAGATATCCATGTTTTTGTCTAATTGCCCAAAAAATGTTTTTTCCACGTGCAACACAACTAAGATATTCTTGGAACCATGATTATATTCTTGGAACAACACTCATTTTCTTGGAACCTGTAATGATCCCAAGCCATTATGTAAGGATCATCACTGTTTTGGTGTCTTTTTAACACTTTTCTTGAGTGAGGTATTTCGTCAAACACTTTGTTGATCTACCTTTTAGATGTGTTTATATGTGTGTATGCARCAAATAACAGAAAGAGATAACCATGGAACATACCTCAACCATATGCAATAAGATAGACAAGCCAAAACATATCAATTCTTCTTTATTCATAAAATAGAGAACCCTGCTACAATGGAGATGTTGATCTGGAATGCTCAACAGATGGCCAAGAAGATAGATAATAGATAAGAGCTGCTACAAAATGCTCCCGCTAATACAAAAGATGCCTCCAAAGGCTAAATAAGAAATGAATATCAATACCAGCAGATCTGAATGCTAAACTCTCCAGTTGAAGAATGCCACGCTCCAATAGAAGGTCAAAACCCTCAATAACTCGGCCCTGTTGCCAAAAGTGTCCAATCACCCTAATAAATATGCTAACTGATAGATCGGGTGATGGTAAGAACAACCCAGGTGACCGAATCTCCAATATCCCTCTCAATATCTGTAGATCTGAAATCCACCACTGAATGATGTGCCCCACTGGATGACTGAAACCCTAGATAATTCGGCCCTGCTGAAGGAGGCCTCCAAATGCTTTGAAACTCCCCAGAAATATAGATCGGGACACTGCAAGTCAGTAGGTAAAGTCTCAGGGTCAGATCTGATGTGTAACCGCTCCAAACAGACTAGATCTGGATCTCAAAAATGCCCTCCTTCTCTTCAATTTTCCCCACTGCTCAAGAAATAATCTGAGCCATAAAACTATCTCAGAAAGCACTAGATCTGATGTCCAAGGCCCTGTAATGAAAACCCAAGTGATACAATCCTCAACGACCCTGTGAATCTCCTACAGCGAATCTCTCTCCAAAGATGGTGTGCCCCCCTTGCTGGAAACCCCCAATGGTGTGCCATCCTCCTCTTCCTGTGCCTGTGGTTGTGTAGAATCTCCTGCACTGATGTAGATCTAACTAGAATGGTGTGGGAGAGTATTGCATCTTCGAGACGAATCTTGGGACAAGCTAGGTGGAATCTTTCACCACCGAGTCGTCCTCTAGGGTTTGTTAAGTCAAAACCCTCAAAACCCCCAAGAGGTGGGCTCACTAGCTAAAGCCAGATATCAAACTGATAAACATACATGAATGAATGAGAAGAGGCCCTTGCCTTTCCTTTATACTTTTTGGCTCACCTTGTCCCTCCAAAGTGACTTTCATTTTATTAATATTTAATTAATTAAT
>ML786609.1:275708-390003 GCA_009831015.1 Picea engelmannii
TATTATTTTCTGCATACACACATATAAACACATCTAAAAGGTAGATCAACAAAGTGTTTGACGAAATACCTCACTCAGAAAAAGTTTTAAAAAGACACCAAAACAGTGATGATCCTTGCATAATGGCTTGGGATCATTACATAGTCCAAGACTGCCTATGGTTGAAACCATATGGAACCTTCAACATCCATCTCTGGAAGATTGGTTTGAGTTTGACACTTAGTTCTAGTCACCTTCTTTAGGCATGAGATATGAAAAATAGGATGGATCTTAGAATGACTTGGCATAGTTAATTGATAGGCCACTAGTTCCACGCACTTGAGAATTATATAACGACCATAAAATTTGGAAGGAAGCTTCTAATAGTGTTTAGCTTTAAGTGAAGTCTTCTTGTAAGTCTGTAAATGAAGAAACACCTGGTCTCCTGTAGAAAATTGGTTTTTTGAATGTCCTTGATTTTCTTCTTGTTTCATATGATTCTAAGCCATGAACAAATTGTCTTTGAGATCATGCAAAATGGTGGCAAATACTATAAGAGTGTTTTCAACCTCCTGAACCTTTGAGGCCCTTGGTATGTAGGAAAGAACTAATGGGATATTTTCTCTATATACTTCTTCAAAAGTAGTCATGCGGGTAGCATTATGGTAAGTTGTGTTATACCACCATTTAGCTAGAGATAACCACTAAGCCCATTGATGTTTCCGGTTAGATGCAAAACACCTAAAATATGTTTCCAAAAAATTGTTGACAACTTCAGTTTAACCATCAGTCTGTTTGTGATAAGAAGTACTGAGATGTAACTGTGTGTCATGGAGCCTGAATAGTTCTTGCCAATTTTTTATAGTAAAAGTGGGATCTCTGTCAGATACAATAGAATGAGGCATGCCATGAATATTGAAAATATTATCATGGAAATTTGAGCCATTGTCGATGTTGTGAACGGGTGTTGAAGAGAACTAAAATGATCATATTTGGAAAGGCGATCAACTACCACCATGATGACTGACTTATTTCCAGATTTAGGTAATCTCACAATGAAATGCATAGAAATGTTTCACCAAATATTTGGTGGAATTGGAAGCAGTTGTAGTGTGCCTGGAGCTTTTATAAGGCCTTTACTAAGGCTTCAAAGTTAAATAGTAAATTTTAATCTAAATTACTTTTCTTTTCTTGAACATGACATCTAATTTCTATTTCTATTTGCATTATAATTATTTTTATTTGCATTATAACAAATCTATCAAATTTATGTTGAAGTACTAGCAAATTTAATCAGTTTAGATATCAAATTCGTGAATTATACAGTCCAAAATAGTCACAAACAGATTACACAACATAACTTTCATTCTTAACAAAATTAATATTGGTAAAATACCTCTTGAAGAAGAGGTTTGTACCTTTCTTTCTTCTTGTTGCAGACCTCTTGAAACTGCCTGAAAAATGAGTCTTTTCCTCCCATCCAGCCAGGAACAAATCCTCTCCAGCTCCCTAGCTCCAAGAACCCTTGCGGTTTCCTGGCCCTCGGAGCCCAAAATCCCCAGCAACCCTAGTGCCCCCTGTGACATACCTCCAACAAGCTCCTCAAGAAAAACCACAACAAGCTCTTCAAACAAAACCACAACAAGCTCCTCAGCGAAACCACCACAAGATCCTCCCCCAAAAAAAACAGAGCCAGTAATACAATCCCCCCTCCAAAATAATGCTCCCCCCTTGCCTTATCCTCCCCTCCCTCATTCACTGCCTTCTTCCTTCATTTAGTTCTCAACTACCCCCCCTCAATTAGGTGTTAACCACCTTATCCCCTTTTCATTAATGGGTTGATCTTTCGATACAAAATAATAATTAATAATTTATTAAACTAGATTTTATTAAACATATATTTAATCATGAAATTAATTATTAATTAATTAAACCAATATACATTCAACAAATATTTAACCAGGACAATTAATTAATTAAACTAATATACATTAAACAATGATTTAAATCATGACAATTAATTAATTACTTAGGGTTGTTACAACTTTGATAGTTTCCTCCTTGTTATGTTGACATACATCACATTCATCCACAAAGGTTTAGACATCTTGTTTCATACCCTCCCAGAAAAAAGAACATTTGACTCATTCATAGGTTTTGGTAAACCCGAAATGCCCTGCTGTGGCTGAAGCATGAAGCTCAGAAAGAACCATGGATTTAAGTTTCAACTGGCAGCTTAAATATAGATGGGATTTGTAATGAGGCTCGTCATTGTTACAAGAGTACTGTGGAGAAAATGGAGAATTGCCTTGCAATTTTTGGATCAGTCGAGAAGTTTTGGTGTCTTGCAACCATTCATTGTGAACAACTTAGAGATAATCTGGGACAATGAAGGAGAGGAGAAAAATGGATCTTTCTTCTTCATACTTTCTAGAAAGATCATCAACCACTACATTTTATTTTGCCTTCTTATAAATTATCTCATAATCATAGCCAAATATCTTGGTCACCCATTTTTGTTTCTCCTGGGATGAAATCCTCTATTCTAGTAAATACTTGAGGATCTAATGGTATGTTTTAATTTAGAAGCATTTCCCCAAGAGATAAGGTCACCAGAGATACACATCATGCATAATAGACAACATTTCATTTTTGTAGATTGATTGGCCAAGGTGTCACTCCAAGAGTTATTTTCTAGTGAAGGCCAAGGGTCTACCCACTTGCATCAGTACTATGCCAATTCCTTTCCCAAAGGAATCACATTCGAGGAAAAAAGTATTTACGAAGTTAGGAAGGGACAAGAAAGGATTTGTTCACATGGCTTATTTCAATGCTTGAAATGATTGATCGAATACTAGAGTCTAAGTGAAATAATTATTTTTTAGGCAAGAAGTAAGAGGCACTGCAAATTTTCCATAATTATTAACAAATTTGCGATAATATCTTGTTAAACCCAAAAAACCACACAATCTCTTAAGAGTGTTTGGGCATAGCCAATCCTTCATAGCTTCGATTTTCTTAGGATCCACCCTTACACCATCCTTGCTGACAATATGACCCAAGTACTCCACTTATGAAGCTCCAAAGGAACATTTAGATTGCTTGAAAAAACATTGGTGCTAAGAGAGTAAACTAAGAATTGGATCCACATGGGTAAGATGGTTTGTCTAGGCTTTACTATAGATGAGAATATCATCAAAGAAAACTAGGATAAAATGACGAAGAAAAGGATGAAAAACATGGTTCATGAATCTTTGGAAAGTGGAGGGAGCATTACAAAGGCCAAAGTGCATGACCAAGAATTCATATTGACCCTCATGAGTGCAAAAAAAAGTCTTAGGAACGTCTTCCTCTTGCATACATATCTAGTGGTACCCAGAATGGAGATCAAGTTTAGTAAAATATTGAGCACCACTTAATTCATCCGAGAGATTATCAATGACAGGAATGGGAAATTTGTCTTTGATGGTGATTTTATTGATGGAAAAAACATTTGTACACATGCGCTAACTACCTTATTTTTTGAGCACCATGACCACAGGGGAAGAACAAGGGTTGGTACTAGCGTGGATAATACCAGTGGCTAGCAATTATTGAATGATTTTCTCAATTTCATTCTTTTGGGAAAATGGATGATGATAAGGGAGAAAATTGGGAGGAATACTGTCAAGGATGAGAGGAATGGAATGATCATGAACACCACAAGAAGGAGGAATTCCCTAGGTAGTGGAAAAAATAGCTTAGTGTTTGGATATGATACATGACGTAGACCCCAATCCTCGGGCCAAGATCCGTGCAGGATCGTTCTAAATTCTCCTTAAGCCGAAGCGGCTTCTTTGGCTCCCTGCCGAAACCTTTAACAATTTCAATCCACAGGTCCTTGTGCAAGAACCTTTCGCAACTCACATGTTCATGGGTTGAAGACCCTCGACTTATCCTATCCTAACGTCGATACCTGAGATGTCGATACAGGTATAGACCCTTCTTGTCAGCGCCCTCCACACGTAACCGTCGGCCAGGGCTAAGTGCTAGCACCTCTCACTACTTGTGACCTCACAAGTTGAATTGTTGGGCCTTAGCACTCTACCTTTGTGAAACCTCGAGAGCTGATGGTTCACTTCCCTTTCACATTTCTCACAATTCGCAATCTTGCGAGTTGGGTTGTAGAGCCTTCTTACTCCTCCTTTGTGAAATCCCAAGAAACAACGGTCTATGATGGGTTTTCTCTTCCACGGTGACGCGTGTACGCCGCCTGTCACCTACATCCTCCTTTCCCTTGGCATATGTTGTTACGCCACCTGTCGACCATGTGACCCACCTATCATATATGCCACATGTTTTCCCAAGACCTCGGTCCTCGGCTCCTCACGAATTCCACTGTCGAAACTGATTCCTCCAATCTCCGAACCTTCGATATGCAAGGTATCGAGATGCCATATCCTACGACTCTCCTTCTTCCCCAATCAGTGGTTCAGATCTCATCGCGATCTTGCGGCTCAGGATTTTGTAGAGAAAAGGTCTCTGCCTTCCAACTCATGATACCTGAATCCATGAGATGATCCTGATCCATGATCCTCTGAGTTCCCCTGATCATGTCATGTGTCCTCCAAATATGAATGGCCCTAATCTCTTTGGGAATTTGCAGGTCGTGAAGTCGAAGGACTCCTCTGTTCTGCTCCTAATTCCTGAATCCCCGAGACACGAGGATCTCATGACACGCATCCTCCTTAGATGGACGATTCTGATCTCTTCGGAGTCTTGTTAGTCAGGACTTCCTATCTCACGACCCTTGCCTTTCGGACTCCTGATGTTCGAAACCACGATGGGCTTCCAGATTTATGCCACGTGTCCTCCCAATGGACGATCTTGATTCCCTCAAGATTTCATGGGTCAATAGCTCCAATTATTTCCCTCTGTGTCTCCTGAACTTCGAGATACCGAAATAATCCTTTCAAGACTTTCGTTGAATCCTCTCTTTGGCATATGAGGGTTATACCTCATGCAACTTCTCATGGATTCAACGACTATCGGTTATTCGCACCCAGATCTAACATCCCAGATCCATTCCTCCTTCTTGTGTGCTCTTTTGCTACTCTTGGACATAAAACTCCAACAATCCAAATATTATCCTCGCCTGATCCGATGACAGTTGTTCTTTCCTCCTTGTGAGTACTCCATTTCTTCCCAAACTTTGGAAGAATTCAAGTTATCAAAGGCCTCGCCCTTTTCTTCCTCTTGCGAAGCTTGTACCCTTGGCTCTCGCCTATGTTCTTAAGACACTTTCCCTCCTAAACTTCCTCGAAATCAAACCCTCCAAAGGGTCTCCTTTCAGCCTCGGCGATACTCATAGGATTCTATGCATGGAAGCACTCTCCCTCCTGAGCTTCTCTTCTCTGTAACCTTGAAAGGTTTCCTCGACCTCTGTGATTCCTATAGGGTCTCTGCACATATGAAGGTGATATCCTTCCTGAGATTCTCTACTGCTCATACCTCTAAGAAACTTAACCCTTTTTCTCTCTCTGAGATGGAGAATCTGATGCCCTCTTGGCAATCTCTTGCTCAAGTAACTCCTTGCTGAGTCTGCAGGGTATTCAACAACCCTGTGAAGATCCTCTCCTGGACTCTTCTCTATTCCAGAACTCAAAAGATTTCTTTTCTGTGCTCTCTCTATCTCTCTGCACACTAACTCAATGCCCTCCTGGTAGAGTCTCTCCTCACAGAATACCACAGTAATTTTGTCTTCTCTTAATGAAATCAAACTAGAGTTCTATTGTGCACTCTAGCACCTTCTCAATGTCCTCCTGGTAGAGCTTCCAGAATCCTTAGTGACTCTGATTTCTCCTTGAAACCACAATGGAGTTATCCTCTGCACTCTGTTCCTATGCTCAATGCCCTCCTGGTAGAGCTCTATAGAATCCTCGATGATTTTATCTTCTTCTGAACTCAAACCATAGTTATTCTCCTCAATGCAACTCATACATCTCCTCAATGAAAACCATTCCAGAATCCTCATTGATTCTATCTTTTCTGTGTTTTCCTCTACACAGTCTTACCTCCAAGGTATTCAAAAACCTTTAGGTTCTTCCTTGGGTTTAAGAATTCATCTGGTGCACCCTCCTAGCACGTCCTCGTCTGAATCCGCAAAATTCAGAAGTGCACTCCTTGCACTGGCTCTCAGAACCCACAGTGTTTTGTCACACCCTCTTGGCATGAAGCCATAAAGAACCCCAAGCCTGAAATCAAAGAACCCACAGATATAAAAACCTATCTGTCCCTGCAAATTCACATCTACAACATATAAAGAACACACAAAGACATTCATAAACACATATAGACACACACAAACTCATGCAGGAAATCTTTTCTTTATATTAATATGAAGTTCTTCCTTTACATGGTGTTCTTGAGCTCAGACTTTGACAGAGTCTTGGCTCCTTCTCTCCTCTCTAATGAATTATCCTAAATATAGAAAAGGATCTTTTTTTTTTACAAAGAGGGGCTCCTCGAGCTCTTCCCTCCAAGTTACCTACTCTCATTAATTTCATTCAATTTCAAAGAATGGTTGTCTAGTCCGAATCAAATCTAGATCCCAACCTTACAACCATTAAAGGATATCTACATCTAAAGCCTGCATATAGGCATGGCCTTTTGGCTCTAACAACCTTAAAAATATTAAATTCCCTTCATTCAAATTCAAAATATGAGAGGGCTGGCACCTCTCTTCCTTGAATGCACGCCTTGAATGTGCTGAGTGGGTTGTATGGTTGACACATGGCTGGCTTGGGAGCGATGCTCCTGCATCAATACATTGGAGGTTAGGATGCACCACAAGTGTCATAATTGCTTGAATATAATGGAGTTGGGAAATAATGTCGAAATGACCTTTTTTTAGGAGCTTTTCCATTCAATGGGAATTGATGATCTCAGGGGAGCCTATTGTGTTTCCTTGGAATTTATATTGTTGGCCCTCCTATTGGAATTGCATGGTTAATTCCTTAAAATTTGTGATGATGGGACCAAGAGTGCATAACCAGTCTGCATCGAACAAAATATCATAACCACCCATGTTAATAGAAAACATATGATATTTCAGGTTTTACTACCCAATTTGGAGACACACATTTTCACAACTCCCCCCAAATTTCATGGAACCTCCATTGGAAATCATGATTTGAAATTTGTTGACTGCATGTATATAGAAATGGTTTTCTTGGGAAATATAATGATGAATACATTTATGAGTGTTTCCACTGTCAATTAAGATGATGGACTTTCAATTCTTAATGCAGCCAATGATCTTGAGGGTTTGTGGATTGGAGAAGCCAGCAAGAGAATTCAATGAAATGAATGGTTCATTTTATGGTTGGTTAGAGGGTGGGGAAATATTAGTTGGCTTGGGTAACTCTACTATAGGGGGGGTCTCGAGCTTCTTCTTCAAAACTATACTCAGATATGGCCATAAAAAAAATTTGTTCCTTACACTTGTGCCCAAAAATGTTTTTTCATCAAAATTATAACAAAGGTCCTTGAGTTGGCATTCGGCCATTTCAACTCGGGTCAATTTCTAGATCTTGAGGGGAGTGGGAGGAGGGTCAGGGTTGGTAGGTTGAGTGCAAGGAACAAAGGAATGTTTGTAGGTTTGAGCAGAGACAATTTGTTGGGCTTCCTTAGCACGTTGATTGTCTTCTAACCAAGTGTGAGGGTGATCCATGAGGACCTAGGATTGAATTTCCTCCTTGAGGCCACTGATAAAAAATTCAAGGAAGAAGGCATCAAACATGCCCTTCATTTTGAAAGCCAAGTGTTCAAAGGAATATACAAATTCTTCCACTGTGTCAGATTGCTTCAACTTGGTCAAACGACCAAGATAGTGGGTGTTAGTGTCAAAGAAGTCATATAGCTCTACCACAAATTGAGTCTAAGGAACATACCCATGGTGATTATTTATACACCATTTCCACCATTTCCAGTGTTTCAGATCCAAAATAGAGAACACCATAATGATGTTTGGCCAGATCATCAGTAATTCCATTCAAGGATAAATAATGTTCCATTTGAGTGACCCAACCAGTGGGATGAGATATGTCAAATTTGTTGACTTCAACTTGGGGAAGGCGCAGGTCACGAGGAAGGAAATTGGAATGAAGGTCCATATTATGGGAAGATTTCTTACCTTGAGAGTGAGAAGGTTTTTCAAGGGAGGGATATCCAAGGTTTTGTTTCAACCACTGGGTGAGGGAGTAAAAATCACCCTTAACCTCTGCCAATTCACTTGTAACTTTGGCCTCGAAGGTGTTCAAGTGGGAATTATTGGAAGTCATTTAAGAGGTCAATGTTTGGATGTAATACCCCTATTTCCACCATATTGTAAATATAACTATAACTTTCCAAAAGACTACGGGAAGACTGAATACGTGTGGATGTTGGAATTGATGAACTTTTTTGTTATAAAAGGTAATGTATGTATTTTTGTTATTAAATAAAATGGATAGTGTCGTATAATTGTTGAAGGAGTTTGCTAAGTTAGATCATGGTGCATGAGAAATATGGTGAGGGGAACTGACAATGGTTGAGATGACCCCCACTAGACCAACACCTTACAAGATTTAAATTATTCATACCCAGAACAATCCTCTGACCTTGAAATAAATTACCAGTCAGGATGGTAGTTGTGAAGTCCTCCTCAAGAGTCAATGATGAGATGGGAAGAGTAACCATATAAAAAATGTCCTGACCTGACCATGAAATGGGGATTCATATCCATGAAATCTTGTTGAGGAAGGAAATAAAAGAAGGGGATTCATGGGAAGAAGGAGAGGATTGCGAAGGAGATGAATTGAGACACCATTTTTCATGAAGGATAAGAGTGTGTGCAACTCTCTGGTTCTGAAGAGAACTAGCAAAAAAACTTACTCTGGGTGCAATAATTTTTTGGTAGTGTTTTTAGTCCAAGATGATAAATGGGGTTACAGAGAAGACAAGTGACTAAGGAAGCATTTGTTGCAATCCCCTTTGCTTGGTGGAGATAAACCATTTTTACACGTTCATGTGGGAGGAGGAGAGTGGCCTCCATCCCTGAATCTCTTTGAATAAGAAGGAAGAGTCTCTCTCAGAGCATCATGATCTAGCTAGGGGGTGGCTAGCGATAAATCCATCTGTTAGTCACCAATATTTTTTTTTTCCTAAGGTCAGGGTTCTAAAATTAGAAAAGGAACTAAACGGTTTGGAGGAATGAAAAATTGATAGGAAGGTTAAAAATGGCACAAAGCAATTAAATTTGGTGAAGAAATAAATTAGATCGGGTCTGAAATAACTTTGATCATGATCCATCAAAATCCACGACCAGGAAGCATTGTGGAGTTTGAAGTTGCAAGGGGCATAATTATGAAGGGTGGTACCGCAATCTAAACCATGGTTTCCATTGAGGGGTACGTGTCAGTGTCGGTTTAATTTAGGAATTATAAGTGGTTTGTTCCAAAAATGCCAATTCACATCTCCGCAATATGAAAAGTATAAAGTGTCGATGTGACATTCTCATTATTTATTATTTTCAAACATTGAGAACCATTGGAACACTCTCGCAACTGCCATTTTCTATTGCAAACTAACTTTGCACCATTACAATTCACTTCCATGTATTTATCTCGTCGCCATGAATCCCATAGTATTGTCAGTAACAGAGCAAGACCTTCAAGGTAATGGAGAATCCCTAATTGACCAATATTCATATGTATTTGATCTTGATATCATTATTTTTCCCATTTCTATGTCTTGAAGAAACTTGGATGATATAAAGGGAAATACTATTCCATTTTTAAAAGCAGTCTAGGCCTCCATTGTCCCATATGCTACCGAGTTTTCTTTCCCATTTCTTGAATTCGTAGGTTGGTGTGTCGGGAAATATTCCCATTGAAAAAGGGTAATTTTAAATAAACATGGGTCTCAAGTCCTATGTAGAATAGATAGTCTATTAGTTCGAGAGTCACTCAATATACCATAAGTTTTTTCCATAAATTTTGAGTCATTCAACGAATAAAAGATGATTAGGGTTTATAGAGAATGTCAGCTAGAGTTCAAAAGCCAATTTCTACATCAAATCATTAAACCTGAACAAATGTTAGAGAGTCTATCCTTACCAATGAATATCAACATGATGGTAATTTAATTTCAGTGGGTTTGCTCCCTATTGAGTTAGGTCCTAGGTCTGTATAGTGATAAATATGTTGTTGAAGTCATGCTTGGTTTTCTTTTGAATTTTTTCAAATCAGATTCAGGTCAGTGATTCTGAGTTAATTTTGATGAATTCCTAGCTGACACCATTGTCAATCAGCTAGTGAATTTCCACTCTTTGAGACATTTCATATATTATACATATATATTAAATGTTTTCTTAGAAAGTAGCCATGGAGAAATCCCTGAAGAGATTGTGTATCTACTGAATGTAAAAGAATCACTTTGCTCATATTCATCAATAAGGTTATGTAAAGAATATATTCTTTGATTTTTAATGTAATTTTACCCAGAGTTTTGGAGGACATGAAAATTCACCTGCAGCCAAATCCAGAAAACATATTAGGATACTAGGTAATTTTTATGCATTCAACAATGATTTGGGTATAAGGTTTTCATGAGTCTCCTTACTTGCTACCTGCTTTCCTAAATCCTAGGATTTTTTCTCTTGAGTTCATCAGGCAGAGAATCATCTCTGAGAAAGAACTTCATCAAATTTCATAGAACCTCTAACATTAAATTCCCTTTTGTTATTCGTCCTTTTTTTTTTAATTCCATATCATTTTTATCGCAGGTTAAGGCAAAGCTGAAAGATTTTGGTTTTTCAGAAATACAAGGAAGAAAATATGATCCACATCAGACCATATCTAAGAGAAGAAAGATGAATAAAAATTCACCTTATGAACATGAGTATGTTGAAGGCTTTGAAAAATTGTCTAATCTAGAAGTGTGTATTGATGTGGAAGCACCTTTGCAACAAGTACGGACACAACAAGATCCTCAAAAGTTTGTGATTAAAATTCCGAAAGCCAGTGTGTATAGCAACAAAATTATTTTAGACACTATGGATGTTGATGTTGAACAAAATGAAAAAAAGAAGATGAAAGTTATTCAGCCAAAGAATATTGTAGATTTGGAGGATGAAGGACTCAGAGATCAAGTGAATTTGAACATTGTGGAAAGTTGTACCAGTATTGTAGAAGTTGAGGAAACAAGTCAGCTTGAAAGTGAAGGCAGCTCAAGAGCCTTTCACAGTCAAAAATATTGTTTTGATAAAGCACCAAATACATTCTATTAGTCTAGAGAAGACCTAGAAAAACAATATGTTGAAAAAAGAAATGTGGCTTTTGGTGAAATGAGGGATTTGCTTCTTGAAGTGGAAAAGGTTTCTCAACAAAAATATTCTTTGTTCATTGTGAGGGATACTGAAAACAAAACCTTTAATATTGTAATTTCATAGGAGGATAAATTATTTGATATGAAAATTTAATATGAAAAGACACGTTCCCCTGAAAAAGTGCAATCCCATAAGCAGACTAGTGATTTTTTGTATTCTGATTATTTGAGTTTAAATTTTAAAAATGCAAAGATGACATCCTTAGTTGAAAAATTAGAAGGACAACTAAGAAAAGAAAAAGAAGCCAACAAATATTTGAAAACTCAAATTAAAAGGATTGAGCCTGAAGGATCTCAATGTGTGAAGTCTTTATTGGATGAAAAAGATAAAATAATTTAGAGTTTGAAGAAAAAGTCGAAAATTCCTACTACAAAACATCCACAAAAAGAAGAATTGGTAGCTTTAGAGGAGGAAAAAGAAACATTTTAGAAAGAAGCACTAGATTATAAGGATAATCTTTTGCAGATGGAAAAGGAAAAGATGAAATGGTCTCAAGAAAAAGTAGACTTGTTGAATATATCCATGGTTTTATCCCTTGTTGCAGGAACTAGATCAACCACTGAAGACAATGTTTAGGATATGTCACAAGTCAATATGAAAGAAGGAGAGATCAAAGGGTTAAAGGAAAACATGGAGAAATTAGAGCAGGAAGTGTGCACAAAGGATGAAAAGATATACCAAATTCAAAAGGAAAAGGTAGTCTTGTAGGAGAAGAATAAAATTTTGTTGCAAGGAGATAAACAGATCATATGGGATTCTATAGCTATTGAGGCTGCTAAATTAAGATCATATTTGAATTTTGTAAATGATAAGGATAATATAGCAATCAAATCTAGACATAGATGCATTGTTGTTAATGAGACTTTATCCAAACATCCATCTAAATGGGAAAATAATGTCATGTATCTTCTCAACTCAGTTCCCCCTGTAGATCTTCAGACCATTGGGGTAAAACAAAGGACTACATTGATCATCTGGAAGAGAAGGATTATTGTGAAACATAATCTTTTAAAATCAGTCTTGAATAAAGGAACACAGATGGAACAAAGTGTACAAGATTTTAAAAATATATTTGAAGAATTGTTCATAAAGGGATTTCCATCATTCTGGGATGGTAAAGGTAAGTTGCATGATCAAGAAGAATATAATGCACTCTTAACTTAGTCAATAATGGACCACTCTGAATTTGAAATCTTGGAGGGGGGTTTGAAAGGGGCTACTTTAGATGATAAATGGAGTACATATTTTGAAATTTTAAATAAGTTAAAGACATACAAACTTGGTATACCTATCATGTCTTATGCCACTTGTATTGACTTGGAAATTTTAATGAAAGAAATGACAGATTATGAGATTCCTTTCGAATTGCAATGGAAGGAAATAGTCAGATTGAGCAAGACTAAATATAATTTCCCAGGATAAAGTAAATGATTTCCATTTGTCGACAAAGGGGCAGAAAATCAAATGAAGAAACAATCAAGGTCAAAGAGAAAAGATAAAGGACCAAAATGAAAGAATATATGAAAATTCCAGATTTTGTGAACTGGTATTTTCTATTCTAGTGTAATCGGTTCAAACCAAATGAAACAATTGTTGTATAAATATTGTACGTTCTGATGTATTTGAGGTTGGCAGAAGTACAAAGGATGAATTGTACTGATCATTGTAACATTTCATGAATTTGAATGAATAAAAGTGGAGATGTCCAGATTTTTTTCATACCAAAGATTTATGTGGCGATGACTTGAAGTATGTGCTTCCTTTTATGTGTGTTTTTCTAGTTTGTTGTCTCTTCATCTGCAAATTTTCATATGTTTAAAATTGGATGTTAAAGGGTCTCAAATTCATCTAAATGGTGATTTAGATCCAAACAATTTTGAATTCAATTTTTCTTTCTTAACTCATCAAAATTCATCTCTTATGGTGCCCTAATTGATGTTATATTTTTATTCTTTCTTCCATCTTATCACAACAAATTAAAATACTGAAAGTTCATCACCTACCTTGCCTTTGCTTCTTTGAGAGATCTACCTACCATTCAATGTGTTCATTTGATTTAAAATATTGACTCCATTGCCCAAATAAATCCCTTTCTTCTTGCCATCAAAAACCTTTAAAGTCCCGTCACCTTTTAAAAAACCTAGCCACCGATATTCAAAGAATATTCATCTTTAGAGAAAAAGTGACAAGAGAGATCCCTCTTAGAACTGAAAGGCTAGTTTGAGCTATAAAGTGGTTTTTTGGTTACCTTTGTGAGTTGCCTCCTCATCCTAGGAAATTGAGTTAGTGTTAACACCATACAGGAGTTGTTGTGCCTACAGTTGGGTAGAAACCGACACCCCTCTCAACAATTGCTTCAATATCGCTTGTTTGATAAGTATTCCTTATACTGTGTACTAGAATTTAAATGAGTGGTTGGATTTCTGTGTCTATGACTGAAATTTGCATTGTTTGAGTAATCATTAGAAATTCCTACTATTTTATGTGAACCCTTGTATTTGAATGGTTTTTGTTTTCCTCTACTTAGAAACATGAAAACTATTAGACATGGGTCCATATATGGATTTAAGAATAGGTTTACGATTTTTGTGATGGTTGGAATATACTTAAGGGAATTGTCCCAAGGATCAATTTTGTAATGTAAGAGTTGGGGTAGACTTCATTGAAACACTTTTTTCATGTCGACCCCTCGAATTTACCTTTGCAGGTCACGAAATTTAAGCTTTGTGGAATAAGGGTGCCTCCTTCAAACCGTTCGTATGTGTGACCAAGGACTCATTCCCACATCCCTAACCAAATCACAACTAAGATTTGAGTGTGCAACAGGGGGTCCATATGAACAGGACCTTGGAACCCTTAACTAGGTCTGAAAGGAGCTAAGCTATTTTGGGTTCAGAACTCCGGGAGTTCGGAGCTCCAAGATGTTATGACTTTACATACTTTGAAACCAACTAAAGGAAACCTGCTAGTATGGTTACCGATGAAGTTGAATGATATCTGGTGGTTTCCTTTACTATGATGGTGGGACATATCCCCACATTAAACCCTAGCCCACTTCCCAGTCGTAAAGTAACATGAGACGTAGATCTGAGTATATTTGGGATATTCCCTGACTATGGAATCTACGTCATGATCAGTATGATGTTGACGACTCCGGGAGAAAGGGAGTGTTAAATGGGTGGAACCCCTGAATGTAAAACTCACGAAGTGACGAGAACCATAGATCCAAGGATGCTTCGGGATCTCCCATGAATGTTGGATCTACATCATGGTCAATCTGGAATTGACCACTTCAAAAGAACAAGAATGTTAAACAAGAGAAACCCCCAAACATTGAAGTCACAAAGAGACAAGGATTTTTGATCCAAAGACACATCAGGATCCCTCCTAACCATTGGATCTAGACTGTGGTCAGCCCGACACTGACCACTCTAAGAGTTAAAAGGAAACTACACAACGGAAAAACCTGAACCCCAAAGTCACGAAGTGATGACGATCGTCGATCGAAGGACGCGTTGGGATCCCTCCTGACAATTTTATCTAGACCATGGTCAGCCTGATGCTGACCACTCTAAGACTAAAATGGAAATTACACAGCGGAAACCCTGAACATTGAAGACATGAAGCAACGGAGTTCGTAGATCTATGGATCTACATGAACCCATAACAATCGTGGGATATAAGGGGTATTGGGAGGTTGTTGGCAGGTGTTTGGACTTCAAACATTTGTGATTTGTTTTAGGTAGGAGAGTCTAGAGGATCCTAGAGGGTGTCTTTTCGGAGTGACGTGGCATGATGAAATCACCTAGGGTGACGTGGACCTATGGTCGACATGCCACATGTCACCTTTATTCAGGATTTTTACAAACCTTATATGCCAATTGGAATGTTACACATGTCACCCATTGATGGGGCCACATGTCATCTTAGCCCTTTTCCATGTGTCAATCCCTTGGCAGATGCACACTTGTCCTAATAGTTGGTGGAATACCCTGGGGTGTTGGGAGTTCGAGACTTCGGGAAATTTGGGATGTTGGAATGTTGGGGTTAATAAACTGAAGGCCTAGAACCACATGTCCGTGCCTATGTGTTTAAAGCCTCATCACGTGTAAGTGTGGATACTTTGGGAGTTCAGGAATTTGGAACTCCCGAGGTTTAGAGTGGTATATTGGATAGTCAAAACAGACCGAAAGCCCGAATTTACTTTCCCTCTCCTGCAGGCTATCAAAAAAATTTAAATGTAATTAATTAAATGAAAGGGTCCCTCTCTGAGACTCTAGCATTCAGGAGATTTGGGTTCATAAGAACATGAGGAGGAGCTTCACCGAAGTTCGAATACTTAGGAACTAATTAATATTAATGAGTCCAATTTCCCTTGGAGATTTGGTAAGGAGTGGGATTTCACTATGCTAATGGTTAATTAACCTAGTAGGCCTATAGGAGCTAGACAAATGTCAACTATGTCTTGGAAGAGTCTTCATATACTATGATGATGTGTAGTGTCGAGTGACATGGAGCCACGTTGGTACCATCCCGCTGAAAGAGACTCTAGTTAATAAATAATTAAAGAAATTTGAAGGGCCATAACTTGCAATCCAGAACACATGTTTGTTCAAAATTATAGTCATTGGATAACCCTCGCCAAAACAAAGACGGTGAGACCCTAGTTATAAGGATTCGAGGTGATTAAGAAAAGTGAAAATTTGATGCCTCATCCCTTAAAAAGGTACTTAGGGGTCAGGTGTGTTACAAAGTGGTATCAGAGTAGGTAACAACTCTTGGCCTACTTGGGCTCATGAACGAAGCACATAAAAATATTATTAGAGAACTTTTCAGGGGTAATACCTTATCTTACCCCATTCATAAGAAACTTAAATAAACCATTGTTGAAAAGAGGAATGGAAATTTATATTTTCATTATATGTTTTGAAATTCTAAACTATGTCATTCTAGCGTTCCAAATAAAGAAGTTGACTTCACCTTATAAATTGTATGTGTTGTTCATAAACTAGTAGATAATTAACTAACATAAAATATTTTATCAGCAATCAAGTAGTCAATGGAAAACAAGAAAACTATAGCATAAAGGATGGTGAAACACCATGAGTTGGGGGAAATCTCCCATAATAGAAAAGAAGAATCTGATGAGAGGAGGGCGATGGAAACCCCTCCATATTTGGCTGAAACTGTAAGAATCCTTATGGTGGAATTAGAGTTTTGTAAGGCTGACAATGAAAGATTGATAAAAGAACAAGAAAAATAGACTGAAATTAATGCAGTCCTACTACAAAGCCTATTAGATATACACAGGTAGTTGCAACATGGACCAATAGCCAGTAATGTGGAAATACATCATACTAAGAAAACTTAAAGTCCACCTGAGATACAAAATCATGGTCTTCAAAGTGGCCACACAAGGAGGAGCACCTCAAAGAAGGCCCAACATGGAGCCAAGAGACACTCAATGAAAGAATATTTTAGTGATGAAACTAACAACTCCAAGGAATCTTCTAGTAGCAAAACTAGTTCATGTTCCAAAAGGAGAAGAAAGAAGAGGAAACATTCCAAGATCCATGACTCTGAAGAGTTTAAGAAATCCAAACCACCCACTTTCGATGGAGAAATTAAAGACGAGGGAGAAGCAAAAGCTTGGATACTAGGCTTGAATAAGTACTTCAAAGTCCATGACTACTCTAAAAGCTTAAAGGATTGAATAACCATTTTCAACTTCAATGTAAAGGCCTCCATTTTGTGGGAGGACCTTAGGAATGTGAAAGGAATCCATGAGAAGGACTTGTCATGGAAACAATTTGAGAAGTAATTCAAGAAGAAGTATTTGTTGGAAAAATATTTTGATGCGAAGACCAAGGATTTATATCAACTCAATCCAGGAAAACTCACAATAGACGAATATATCAACAAATTTCTTGATCTAATAAGGTATGTTCCCTACATAAAGGATGAAAAGGTAAAGATGCAATTATTTATTAGTGGATTGCTTCAGTCCTTCCAAGGTATAATTGAATTTGATGAACCAAAGACTTTAGAAGACACTATCCAGAAGGCAAGGTGTTGCTATGAGAAATTCAGGAATAAGGAAGAACCTCATACGGACTGGAAGGAGAAAAGTAATTTAGGATTCAAGAAGAAGGGATTTAAATCCTCAATATTTAATAATCATGGGAAAAGTTATAGGATGATCCTTATTACTAAAAGTGTATACCAACATAAATTTCCATATCAGAGTGGTAATAAAACCTTTGGAACAACCCCAGGTAATATTGATAATATCGAGAGAGAAACATTGAAATGTTGGGGTTGTGGAGAAGAACATATACTAAGGTACTTCCCACATATGCAATCAGAAAATAACAGGTTCTAAAACATTCATGAGGCTACTACAGTCAATGATGTGGCTAGGAGCATGCCACAAATTTATGCAGACTTGGATAATAGACAAGATGACTACTGAGCTTCAATGGTGGATATGGAAGGTATGATTTCCAACCATCTAGTTTCCATTTTAATTGACCTTGGTTCTAATATGAGTTATGTTTCCCCTCAAACTATTGAGACATGTAAATTGTAACAAGTAAAACATGTTAAATCATGGTTGGTACAACTAGCCACTGGAACAAAAAGAAAGGTAACAAAGGCCATACCAACATGCCAATTCATTATGAATGGATTACCCACCCAAGAAACCCTAAAAATTCTCCCTTTAGGATCCTATGACCTACTGATTGACATGGATTGGTTGGCCTCCCATAAAACCAAGTTGGACTGTTACGATAAAAATTTTGAGTGTGAAGATGATGAAGGGAGAAACATAGCCATACAAGGAATTCAAAATCTTGTCCCAGTGAGACAAATATCAACCCTTGAAGTAAATAAGTATTGTAGAAAATGGTGTCCTTTGTATGAAATACAAGTGTTGAACTATGTTGAGAACAATAAACCAAGCCTAGAGGACCATCCCATATTAAGAGAATATAAATATGTGTTTCCAGAAGACATACCAAGTCTACCTCCAAGAAGAGATATTGAATTTTCAATAGAACTTGTACCCGGAGTGGTAGCAATGTCTAGAGCATCCTATAGAATGAGTACACTAGAACTAGTGGAGCTAAAACTGCAGCTAAAGGAAATGTTGGACAAAGGTTACATTCAGCCTAGTGTGTCTGTATCGGGAGAACCAACCTTGATTGTGAAAAATAAGGATGGAACAATCAGGTTGTGCATATACTATAGACAACTTAATAAGATGACCATTAAGAATAAGTATTCCTTGTCAAGGATCGATGACTTGTTTGACCAATTAACAGGTGCTACATTTTTCTCCAATATTGACTTCAGCTATAGATACCACCAAGTAAGAATTAAGGATGAATAAATCCACAAAACAACCTTTAGGACAATATATGGGAACTATGAATTTGTGGTGGTGCCATTTGGGCTTACCAATGCACCTGCCACTTTTATGTTCTTAATGAATAATGTACTCATTAAGTTATTGGATAGATTTGTGTTGGTTTTCATTGATGATATCCTAATATATTCTAAGAGTAGGGAAGAGCATGAAGAACATCTCAAGTTAGTGATTCTAGTGATAAGGGAACATCAACTCTATGCTAAGTTTAGTAAGTGTGACGTTTTCCAAAAGAAAGTCCATTACTTAGGCCATGTTATTTATGAAGAAAGAGTGATAGTTGACCCTGAAAAGATCAAATCCATTATGGATTTTCCTACCCAAAAATATGTATATGATATCATATCCTTTATGGTTCTATCATGATACTATAGAAGTTTCATAAAGGGATTCTCCAAGATCAGTTTCTGAATCAGCTCCCTTCAGAAAATGGGATTTAAATTCATTTGGAAATCAAAATGTGAAGAGACATTACAAAAACATAAATACCTTCTAACCAATGCACTTGTGATAAAGATTGAAAACCCAAACAAGGACTTCCTTGTGTGTACAGATGCTTGCAAGGAAGGGCTCATGGGAGTCTTTATGCCAGAAGGACATGTGATTTTCTACGAATACAAAAAATTGAATGAGCATGAAATCAATTATGTGACCCACGATTTGGGATTGGATTCCATAGTACATGATTTAAAAATTTGGAGGCATTACCTCTATGGTAGAAGATTTTTTCTTATGACAGACCATAGTGGGTTGAGATATTTGTTTGATCAACCAAAACTCAATGGTAGATAAGCTAGATCGATGGATGTCCTTAGTGAGTTTGATTTTGAAATTGAACATGTCAAAGGAAAATAAAATAGGGTGGTTGATGCCCTTAGTAGAAGTATGAAATTGATTCACTTGGAATCTGTAAGAACCTATGAAACAAATGTGAAGGAGAGATTCAAAAGTGCACAAGAAAAAAATGCATTTTTCAAGACTGTGAAATCATACTTAGAGCAGGAGCCCACAGGGATGAAGTATGAGGGTTATCAATTTTTGAATCATGGTTTGCTAACTTACAAAGGTAGGTTGTATATCCCAAACTGTGATGACTTGAAGAGGTTCATAATGGATGAACTACAAAAAATACCATATACCTGTCATCTTGGTTATCACAAAATGATCACAGCCACTAGGAAACTATTTTGTTGGCCTGGACTGAAAAAGGACATAGCTAATTACTTAGATAAATATGTATAATGTCATTAGTTTAAGGTAGATCATCGACATCTAGTAGGGATGTTGTAGCCCCTACCAATCCCATAATGGAAATGGGGACATCTCCATGGATTTCATCACAGGGTTTACCAAAATCAACCAAACAAAATGACACCATCATGGTAGTTGTGGACAAACTAAGCAAGGTTACTCACTTTATTCTCGTCAAATCAACTTGCAAGGAAATAGATATTGCCAGTATTTTCATGAAAGAAATATTTAGACTACATGACATTCCTAAGGAAATAATATCTGATAGAGATAAAAAATTTACTTCAAACTTTTGGAAATCTCTGTTTGTTGGTTTTGAAACTAAATTACTATATAGTATAGCCTATGACCCTCAAATTCATGGGAAAATAGATGAGGTAAACCAAGTATTAGAGGAAATGTTAAGGATGCATGTAATGCACCATTGAAAGAAGTGGGAAAACTGCCTACCACTCGTAGAGTTTGCTTATAACAATGGTTATCAAGAGTCATTAAAGATGAGCCCTTTTGAGGCCCTCTATGGTAGACAATGAAATATTTCGGTCAACTAGAATAACCCAGTAGAAAAAATTATAATCAGGCCAAACATGCTAAAAGAAATGGAGCAACAAGTATTTAAGATAAAATAGAATTTGAAACTAGCTCAGGATAGAAAAAAAATCTATGCATACAGAAAAAGGACTCCTCGATATTTCAAAGAAGGAATCTTCAAGTTAGGCCCATAAAATGTTCCCTAAGACTGGGAACATGTGCTAAAATGGCACCTCGGTATTGTGGACCATTTGAAGTTTTGTATAGAGTGGTACCTGTAGCATATAGACTATCACGTCCTCCCATAGTGAAGGAACATAATGTTTTCCATGTTTTGTTACTAAAGAAATATGTACATGATTCTAATAATATAATTGATTTGTCTATGATCCAGGTGGAACTAGAGGGAGAATTCCTTCCAAAACAACAATGCATAATAGATAGGAAGGAAATCTCACTTAGGAACAGAACCATTGCATAGGTCAAGGTGCAATGGAAACGCTTTGGTCAACATGAAGCTACATGGGAAATGGAGGATTCCATGAAACTAGCATACCCATTTTTGTTTAGTTATGTACATACAGATCACATCGACAAGTAGAACATCGAGGATGATGTTCCTTTAAGGGGGAAGGGATTATAATACCCCTATTTCCCCCATATTATAAATATAACTATAAATTTCCAAAAGACTATGGGAAGACTGAATATGTTTGGATGTTGGAATTGATGAAACTTTTTATTATAAAAGGTAATTTATGTATTTTTGTTATTAAATAAAATGTATAGTGTTGCATAATTGCTGAAGGGTTTTTCCAAGGTAGATAATGATGCATGAGAGAGATGGTTAAGGGAACCAACAATGGTTGAGATGACCCCCATCAGACCAACACCTTACTGGATTTAAATTATTCAAACCCAAAAAAATCCTCTGACACACAAATAAATTAACAGTAAGGATGGTAGTTTGTAAGTCCTCCTCAAGAGTCAATGAGGAGATGGGAAGAGTACCCATCTGAAAAAATTCCTGAACTAACCACAAAATGGGGATTCATACCCAAGAAATGTTGTTGGGGAAGGAAAGAAAAGAATGGGATTCATGGGAAAAGGAGAGGATTGTGAAGGAGATGAGTTGAGAGACCATTTTTCTTGAAGGAGAAAAGCGTGTGAAACTCTCTTGTTCTGAAGAGAACAGAAAAACAAGCTTACTCTGGGTGCAAGAAGATACTAGAATCATTTTCAGTCCAAGATGATAAATGAGGTTGTAGAGAAGATGAGTGACTGAGGAAGAATTCATTGCAACCCCCCTTGCTTGGTGGAGAGAAAATTGTTTTTCCATGTTCCCGCGGGAGGAGGAGATTGGCCTCCATCCCTGAGTGTCATTGAACAAGAAGGAAGATTTTCTCTCAAAGTATCATGATCTAGCTAGGGGTTGGTCAGAGGTAAATTTGTCCAGGAGTTGTTGTGCCTATGGTTGGGTGGAAATGGGAACCCCTCTCAGAAGTTGCTTCACTATCATTTGTTTGATAAGTATTCCTTATCATGTGTACTAGAATTGAAATGAGTGGTTGGATGTCTATGTCTATGACTAAAATTTGCATTGTTTGATTAATCATTAGAAATGACTATTGTTTTTCTGTGAACCCCTATATTTGAATGGTTTATGTTTTCCTCTGCTTAGGATTAAGAAAACTATTAGACATGGGTATTCAGATGAATTTAATAATAGGTTTACTATTTATGTATTGTTTGGAAGATCCTTAAGGGAATTGTCCTAAGGATTTATTTTTTAATGTAAGAGTTGGAGAAGACTTCACTAGAACACTTCAGTCATGTTGACCCCTCGAATTTACCTTCACAGGTCACTAAATTTGATCTCTGTGGAAGGAGGGAACCTCCTTAAAATCATTTGGATGTGTGACTGAGGGCACATGCCCACAACCCTAACCAAATCACGACTAAGAGTTGAGAATGTAGTAGGGGATCCATATGACTAGGACCTTGGAATGCTTCGCTAGTTCCTAAAGGAGATAAGTTATTATAAATTCAGAACTCTGGGAGTCCGAAGCTCTAGGATTTTATGACTTTACAACCTTTGAAACCAATTGAAGGAAACCTGCTAGTACAATTACTGACAAATTTGATCGACATCTGGCAGTTTCCTTGACTATGACCATGGTACCTGTCCCCCCGTTAAACCTTGAACCACTTCTCGGTCATAAAGTAATGCAAGTTGTAGATATCATGATCTTTAGGATCTTCCCTGACCATGGGATTTATGTCATGGTCAGTCCAGCGTTGATGAATCTGGGAGAAAGGGAGTGTTAAATCGTTGGAACCCCCAAACGTCGAACTTGAAAAGTGAAGAGAACAATAGATCTAAGGATTCTTTGGGATATCCCCTGACCATTGGATCTATGCCATGGTCAATATAATAATGAACACTTCAGGAGAACAAGAATATTAAATGCGTGAAACCCCCGAAAGCCAAATTGGTGAAGCGATGAGGACCGTCGATCCAAGGATGTGTCGGGATCCCTCCTGACCATTGGATCTAGACTCTGGTCAACTTGGCATTGACCACTCTAAAAGTAAAAAGGAAATTACACAACAGAAACCCTCGAATGCCGAAGTCATGAAGTGACGAGGACTGTCGATCCAAGGATGCATAACGATCCCTCTTGACCATTATATCTAGATTGTGTTCAGCCCAACACTGACCACTCCGAGAGTAAAAAGAAAATTACACAGTAGAAACCCCGAACGCTAAAGTCGCGAAGAAATGGAGGCCATAGATATATGGATCTACATGGACCCATATAGATCGTGGGATATAAGGGGTATTGGGTGGTTACTAGTGGGAGTTCATACTTTGGAACTCCAAGAGATTTCACAGGTAGGAGAGTATAGAGGCTCACGGAGGGTGTCTGTTTGGAGTGACGTGGAACACTGACATCACCTAGGGTGATATGGACCTATGTTCGACAAGCCATGTGTCACCTTGATTCATGATTTTTACAGAACTTGTATTCCAATTGAAGCATGACACATGTCACCCATTGATGTGGCCAGATGTCATATATACCTTTTGTTGCATGTCAATCCCCTTGGAACATGCTCGCTTGGCCTAATAGTTGGTGGAATACCTCGGGGCACCTGGAGTTCAGGACTTTGGGAAATTTGGGATGTTGTAATGTTGGGGTTAATCAGTCAAAGGCCTGGACCCACTTGTCCCTTTCTCTGCATTTAACACATCATCACGTGTAAGTGTGGACCCTTCAGGATTCCGATAATTTGGAACTCCGGAGGTTTGGAGTGGTGTACTAGATAAGTTGAAATGGAATGAAGGCCCATATTTACTTTCCCGCTCCTGTAGGTTTTAGAAACAATTTTAAGGTAATTAATTAAATGAATGGGTCCCCTCTCTAAGACTCCAAAATTTGGGAGATTTGGGTTCATATTCACATGAGGAGGAATTTTTCCGAAGTCCGAAGACTTAGGTGCTAATTAATATTAATGAGTACAAGTTCCCTTGGAGTTTTGGTAAGAAGTGGGATTTTGTTGTGCTAATGGTTAATTAACCTAGTAGGCCTATAGGATCTATACAAATGTCAACTTTGGGTTGGGAGAGTCTTCATATACTATGATGATGTGTATTTTCGGGTGACAGGGAGCCATGTGGGTACCACACAGCTGTAAGAGACTTTAGTTAATAAAGTCTTAGAGAAATTTGAAGTGCCATAATGTGCAATCCATAACACATTTCTAGAAAACGTTACTCCCATTGGCTAACCCTTGTCAAACCGAAGACGGTGAGACCCTGGTTATAAGGATTCAAGGTGATTGAGAAAATTTCAAATTTTATGCCCCACTAATCCAGAAATGTATCTCGGGACCAAAATGGGTCCAAGAAGGCCTAAAAATCAAAGTGGTCATATTGGCTTTAAAATGGCCGTGTGTGTAGGCCACCTCTATAAGAACCCAATGCAACTTGAATGAGCTCCAACGAACTTCATATGCAAAATCTATCGCGATATGTTCGTTCGGCCAAACAAGCAAAAAAATGTTGTATGTATAGTTCGTATAGTGCTGACGTGGAAGTTGACTGTATAGGTCATACGGTCATACCATGACGTGGAATATGTGTTAGATGTTGACTGGGAAGACACATGTTGACAGTTGGATGTATTATCACTTGACACATGGAAGTTTATGGAGAAGTGGTAAGGTTCCATGTGGCCTAGTCATGGGCTTCCACGTGGCACCCATTTATTGGTTCATTTGCATTGGAAAAAGTTGGAGTCCACTGGGAAAATTTGGGGCGCTACTTAGTTGGCCCCTGGTCATGTGCTATGAACCAAGTGTCTGCACCCCGAAGCTCCTCGCACCTAAACTGGTGGTTGGCCCTCGGTTTTAGCCATTGGTTATGCCCTTGGTTGGCAGGCTAGCCCGATCGATCGGACACTAACCCTCTTATCCACACCAACAAATGATACAAAGATGGGTCATATGGAGTGGATTCATGGAAAGTGTCAGGGGGATGGGGAATATACCATACAATGTGTGAATAGATGTAGAACATGGTTATATGTGTGTATTCATATGGTAAGGTTTGTGTCGGGGTTGGGGCTAGCCCCCAACCCTTACTCCGCCCAACGAACAACACATATCACTTTATATATTAAATTGCAACATTGTATAATAAGTACCAATGCAGGTAGGCTAGTAGCCCGACCCCTACCAAACCACTCACCACCCGGACTGGAGGTCATGGGTTCAACTCTGGTGGACTCCAAATTTTGCCAATACAAATGAACCAATAAATGGGTGCCATGTGGCAGCCCATGACTAGGCCATGTGGTGCCTTACCACTTGCCCACAAACTGACACATGTCAAGCATTGATTCATCTAAATGTCAACACATATCTACCCAGTCAGCAACCAACACATATGTCACGTCACTATATGATCGTACGACCTGTACAGTTAGTTGCCACATCAGCACTGTACATACTGTATAGTCAACATTTGTTTTGCATGTTTGGCCAAACGAACAGATAGCAATATATTTTTCATACGATGTTCTTTTGAGCCCATTAAAGTTGTGCTGGGTTCGTATCAATGATTCCTACACACACATCCATTTTTACGCCATTCTGAGGACTTTTATTTTTAGGCCTTCCTGGACCCATTTTGGTCCCGAGATCCAATTATGGATCACACCTCCCCACTAAATTCATTTTGGTCCTCCAAAGGTTACTGACCAGTCATCAAGTGCGAGATAGGCCACCCCACTTTTTCTCTGTCTTTAAAATATGTCCTGTGCACCCGTTTATTTTTCCCAAAACTCCTTAGTTAACAATCACCATTAACTCATTACTCATTGTTGTCATTTATAACTAGTTAAATGTCAACACATATCAACAATATATCATCAACAAGTCATCACCACAAGGAACACAAAGAACACAAAATGTATGTACAATTTTCTTTTTCTTACGGACTACAATCCCTGGGGTTTTTCAACAACAATTGAATAGAGTAAAACTCTACAAGAGAACCAAATCTATAATGCAATACTTAGCTTACACCCTTATCACCAACTGAGATGAGGCAACAATCTACAATAGATATCAATCTGTACCATAAACAAGTGCATCAACCATGCACCAACCTGTGCCAAACAAACTGTAATCAACCTGTACCATAAACAAGTACATCCAACCATGTACCAAGTATATACCAATCATGTGTCAAATAATGATCAACAATTACTCATCAATATGTACCAACATCATCAAATATACACCTCATGTATGTGCCAACTCATCAACTGCTTGTCTCAACCATGACTAGTTTTGGATTAGTCAACAACCCTAACTTGAAATAATCATAATGTTGTACCTGTAATGAATAAATATCTAAAACTGATACAAAATGTTATTTGGTGTGTTTTATACAATTCCTCCAGGTGTCACTACTTGGAACCTCTCAGAAAAGGCATTATAGGAAAAATGGCACACCTTGCTGAATTCTGGCTTATTCTAGAGAGCGACCTTGTAGAGCGTGCCTTGCATGAAATAATTGATCTAAAAATATTAAAAATAATAATAAAGACTATAATATAACCAACACAATTTGTCTCACTAAAGTTGGATCTGTTATGAATAATTTATAACATTTTTACCCGAAACACTTGTTTTAGACTAGTTTCAGGACTAGCTGCAAACCCTATTTTCCACGGAGTGTATCTCCAAAAATAAAATGACCCACAAGCTGAATTGTTTAACACATATACTTGGATATGTTTCCTCAATGTAATATCAATCTCATGGTATGAATCATTATAGAAACAAAGTTATTGCGAAAATGGTGAGATGACCTGTAAATAACATACCTTAGAAAGCATCATAAAAAGAATTTGTCCTCCCTTGAATTCCAACCCTCTTTTCTTCACCTTCCTTCTGAAGTTCGTCTTATATATCCTTTGGTTACCTCAGTCACCTATATATATTCAATATGCTCAAGTTTTCCACACCAAAAATGCTCAAGAAGTTCTCACAAGAAGCTCTCCATCAATACTCCAAAAGATATTCTCACAAGAAGCTCTCCATTGATCCACAAAAAGGATGATCTACAAGAGACCATTGCTATCTTATTTATACTTTCATCCTCTAGGTAACTTAACCCATTTTTAGGTCACTTAACCCATTTCTAGGTCAGTTAACCTATTTTCCTTATTTTAGGGTTAACCACTTTCCATAAATAGAAAGTTCTCCAATATTTTATCATTTAAATATTTCTTCTTGATTTTGTCACCTTACTTTATCATTTCTTGATTTTGTCACTTCTCTTTATTATTTAAATAATCCACCTTCAATTTGTCACTTTACTTTATCATTTAAATAATGATTTCTTCTTTTATGTCACTTTGACTTCTTTGACCTTGGGGGCTTCAAGCCTTCATGTGGGGGTCCTTCATTTTCGTAAGGACATAACTTTGAAACTATGAGGAGTTATGTGATATTCCACATACCACTAGAAATGGAATGACAAGAACTATCCATCTAGGATAGTTTCACCAACAATTTCCTTGATCTTCAACTCATTATTCTACATACAAGCATGGGTCCTCAAACCATTGTTTTAGGATAACTCAATCCACAAAGCTTCTTCCCGTGAGGGTTTTCACCATAAGGGGACCACTTTGGAGTTCATCCATTTGTGCACTTTATCAATCATGATAAGACAATAATGAGGCATCTATACATTTTTGCAACAATGCATCATATACTAATGAAACCACATCGATCCATCTTCATCATGTATCAATGACAACTCATTGATCCATATTCATCTTATCAATGACAACTTATTGATCCATCTTCATATATGCTTTCTGATAAATGATAATACATATTACATTACATCAATTATCAATCAATCAATCACTTGACATCAATTAATGACATCAATCGATCAAACCATTGGCATCAATGACAACATGACCCAACAATATCCCCCTTTGGCATTGATGGAAATACCAACATTGATGTCAACATGTAGATAAGGCATGCTCTACATAAATAGTCAATTTGACTATCTCTCCCAAATGTGACTATCGCTGCCAATCAATAATCATCAATCACATCAATGTGACTATATCTCCCCCTTTGACATCAATGGAAAAGGGCCATTCACATCTTGGGGCTACTCCTCTTGCTTGAAAGTTTATTAGGACTACTCCCTCTATCTGAATGCCTTTGATATTCCTCTGAATAATCTCTCCTTTTTTAAACAAGGGATATCACTCTGATGTAATTCTGAAAATACATCGCTCATACTCCCCCTTTGACCATCACTCCTCCTGGAATTATGCCTCTTTTCTCTTTCTTCAAATATAGCGCTCTTTTCTAGGTATGCATCTAATAAATATCTCGTCCTAGAACCATGCGAAGAAGAATGACTCCACCTATGGATATGTCTCCCCCTATCTTCTCTGCAAGATCAACAATATGCTACCATATAATGATCCTTGGACATGTTCATGCATCAAACTCATGCCATACCAACTATCATGAAACAACATATATGTCAACAATAAAATAGAGAATCATGAGTAAAATATCAACCAAGTACATCTTGTACCAAAATGTGTGCTCATAATGCACAACACCTATGTACATCAACCATGTACATCAACATCATGCAATGTGCCAAAAGATATCATCCATGGAATGTATCAATCATATTCCTCTATCAACATGCCAACATGTGCATCTACCAATATTCCAACCATGTGCATCCACCAATATTCCAACCATGTGCATCTACCAATATTCCAACCATGTGTCATATCATTCATGATATGTCTCCATCATGAACCAAGTATCATAACCATGTATCAAACAAATACCAATTGTTATGCTAATCAAGTAATACCAACAACATAGTATCATCAAGCATATGCCATATATGAGTGTACCAAAACATGTACACCACCATGCACCAATACCACAAAATGATGAATCCCATACATGTATGCCAAATCCTCCATAAAACATGTGCCAATCAACCTGCGAGTAGGTGCCTCTACTAGTGTACTAGAAACGTACCAATCATGCATCAACTATAGATCATCAACGATGTACAACACGATCATCTCATCAAATCACCAACCACATGTCCCAATGTGTAGCCCATCCATATGCCAAATGCATGTGTCAATATTTTCAACAAGTAAGCTTCCAATACATCATCAAGATATATCACATAACTAAGGTGTCATAACTTCACTGTCATAACCAACATTGTTCTTCAATAGAAAATGCATCAATCCATACTCATGGGTTAGTGCCATGTATCCAAGATTTATTTTACATCATCACTTTACATAATCCAATATAGAATCATGAAAACCTGTAGCAAATAGTTTCAGAACCTATAATAAACCATGTTAGACCCTACATCACAGAGTTATACCATCACATCAAAGTGAAATCCCTGTGCATAACCCTTTTCCTTAGGCTTCACCACATATATGCGTCTTACTGCACAGACAACTCGTGTATGTACATGACCTATATAAGGTCATCCTGCATATATACATGACTGATACCATTGTCACCTGCGTATGTCTTAGTAGATGACATTTTTGAACTTCCCTTTAGTCTTTCATTCTATTTTGGCTGCTTTGTCTTCATCACCCAATTTTGTAGATGTCCTCGATCCTCATAAATTGAGCTCTGAGCATCCATATTTTCAAATATGTCTCCCTTCCTTGCTTCATTCATTCTTCTATCCATGCTATTTGAAGTCCTCATCATATACTTTCTTCTTGTGTTCCATCACTCCTGGGGTTTGTGGTCAAATCCACTACAGCTATAGCATTTCATGGTGTTACAGTGAACAAAAATGTGTCCTACTTGATCACATCTCCAACACCTTATGGTGTTATGAAATATTCCATTATATCTTCTTTCATAAGATCTACATTCAAAAGATTTGTGACCATATTCAATACATGAAAAAGAATGACCATGAAAAATACTTTCATACCTTTGCTTTGGTGTCCCAAAGATAGCTTCTTGATGTCTTCCTTGCTTTGTTCTTTTGAAATTTTCCTTGCCTTGTGTAGATGGTTGCTTTTCAACATTGTCTTCCTTCATTGATGGAATTAACTCATGCTTATTTGAGGTGCTTTCTTTAGCATGTGTAGCTTCTTCTTTGTATCCAAGTCCTGATTTATCACATGGTAATCTTTGACTTTCCAAGATCTCATCCAAGATTTGTGAGCTATTCAAGAATTTGTTTGACTTCTCTACCTTCTTTCTAGGGTCAACAAATTCATCTTCTAACTTATCACATGACTCTTCCTTTTCATTAATTTGATTCTTCAAAAGTTCTTCTACCCTTTTGGCTTCTTCAATTTGGGTCTTGAGATGAATAATAGTTTCAAAACGTTTGCTAATCTCAACATCTACCTTCATATCTTCTTTTTCATTCTTTAATCTTGTGATCTCTTTTTCCTTTTCTTCTAATCGAGTCTTATTTATCTCTTCTTGTTCCTTGAGCATTCCATTTAACTTCAATATGTGCCTTTGACTTCTCCTAAGAAACTTCTTAGTGTTATCCGAAAGATAGTTATAGTGTGTATAAAAATGATCACTTCTATATCTATATAAACCCTCTTCAACCTTTTTTTTGAAGTTCTAATAGATCTTCTTCTATTCTTTCCATGGGATAATTTCCATCAAACTTTACACAAATTGTTTCTAGATCATATTCTTCACTTGATAAAAATTCAACATCATCACATTTTTAATCATTGCAATCAAGATTCTTTGGAGATTCTTTAGCTTTATTTGAAGTATCTTCAAGATCTTGCTTTTTGCCAACATTGTCACTTGATTATTTGTCTTCATTTGAAATATTTTCAAGATCACATTTAGAAATAATACAATCAAGGGTTTTTGGAGATTCTTTACCTTTGATAATATTGATGGATTGGTCTTCAATATCTTCCTTCTCCTTCTTGCTTTGATATGTCTCCTCTAGCTTTAGCCATATATCCTTTGTGGAAGTGAATTGTTCCATGCTTTATTTTATAGGGCTTGAGAGTCCACTAAGAATGGTCTTGAGAGCCAATGCATCATTATTATTTCCTTCCCTTTGAGCTGCAAACTTTGACTTGTTCTTCAATGGAGCTAATCCACCAATGGTTGCCTTCCAAATAGTTGCTCCTATTGTCATCAAATATACTCTCATCTCTATTCTCCAAGTAGAATAGTTTTACTCATCAAGGATTGGTATTTCATTATCCACTTGCGTCTCTATGGATATCCTTAAAGATTGTTATGGCTTGTAGTGGAGGCTTACTCTAATACCAATTGTTGGACACATCGACTACACTGAGAGGGGGGGGGGTTGAATAGTGTAGGGATATTTTTCCAAAAAATCCTTAGTTAACAATCACCATTAACTCATTACTCATTGTTGTCATTTATAACCAGTTAAATTTCAATAGATATCAGAAACATATATAATCCATATATCATCAACAAGTGATCACCACAAGGAACACAAAGAACGCAAGATGTATGTACAATTTTCTTTTTATTACGAACTACAATCCTTGGGGTTTTTCAGCAACAATTGAATAGATTACAACTCTACAAGAGAACTAGATATATAATGAAAGAATCATATCACACCCTCAACACCAACTGCGATGAGGCAACAATCCTCGACATATATCAATCTGTACCATAAACAAGTGCATCAACCATGCACCAACCTGTGCCAAACAACCTATAATCAACCTGTACCATAAACAAGTGCATCCAACCATGTACCAAGTATATAAAAATAATTTTTCAACTACTCATAAACAATAAATCATTAATATGTACCAACATCATCAAATATACACCTCATGTATGTGCCAACTCATCAACTGCTTGTCTCAACAATGACTAGTTTTGGATTAGTCAACAACCCTAACTTGAAATAATCATAACTTTGTACCTATAATGAATAAAGATATGAAACTAACACACAATATTCTTCAATGTGTTTTATGTAATTCCTCTAGGTTTCACTACTTGGAACCTCTCATAAAAGGATTTATAGCAAAAATGCCACACCTTTCTGAATTCTGGCTTATTCTAGAGAGCGAACTTGTAGAGCGTTCCTCGCACGAAATATTTTTTGAATTGATATGAAAATATTACAAAACATACTACAGACTATACTATAACAAACACAATTGGTCTCACTGAATTTGGATATGTAATGAATAAGTTATGACATTTTTACCCGAAACACCTATTTTAGACTAGTTTTAGGACTAGCCACAAACCCTATTTTCCACGGAGTGTATCTCCAAAAATGAAACGACCCATAAGATGAATTTTTTACCATAGATAATTGGATATTTTTCCTCAATGGAATATAAATTTCATGGTATGAATCATTATATAAAAAAAGTTATTACGAAAATGGTGAGATGACCTATAAATAACATACCTTAGAAAGCATCATGAAAAGAATTTATCCTCCCTTGAATTCTGCCCCTCTTTTCTTCACCTTCCTTCTGAACTTTGGCTTATATATCCTTTGTTTACCTCATTCACCTATAGATATTCAATATGCTCAAGTGTTCCACACCAAAAATTCTCAAGAAGCTCTCACAAGAAGCTCTCCATTAATACTCCAAAAGATATTCTCACAAGAAGCTCTCCATTGATCTACAAGAGACCATTGCTATCTTATTTATACTTTCATCCTCTAGGTCACTTAACCCATTTTTAGCTCACTTAATCTGTTTCTAGGTCACTTAACCTATTTTCCTTATTTTAGGGTTAACCACTTTCCATAAATAGAAAGTTCTCCAATACTTTATCATTTAAATATTCCTTCTTGATTTTGTCACCTTACTTTATCATTTCTTGATTTTGTCACTTCTCTTTATTATTTAAATAATCTGCCTTGACTTTGTCACTTTAATTTATCATTTAAATAATGATTTCTTCTTTTAGGTCACTTTGACTTCTTTGACCTTGGGAGCTTCATGCCTTCCTGTAGGGGTCCTTCATATTTGTAAGGCCATAACTTTCAAACCATGAGGAGTTATGTGACATTCCACATACCACTGGAAATGGTATGACAAGAACTATCCATCTAGGATAGTTTCACCAAAAATTTCCTTGATATTCATCTCATTATTCCACATACAAGCATGGTTCCTCCAACCATTCTTCTAGGATAACTCAATCCGCAAAGCATCTTCCTGTGAGGTTTTTCACCATAAGGGGACCAATTTTGAGTTCATCCATTTGTGCACTTTATCAATCATGATAAGACAATAATAAGTCATCTATACATTTTTCCAACAATGCATCATATATTAATGAAACCACATCGATCCATCTTCATCATGTATCAATGACAATTCATTGATCCATCTTCATCATATAAATGACAACTCATTGATCCATATTCATCTATGCTTTCTCATCAAGGATAATGCATATTACATTACATGAATCATCAATCAATCAATCCTTTGACATCAATCAATTACTTGACATCAATCAATTACTTAACATCAATCAATCACTTGACATAAATTAATGGCATAAATCAATCAAACTATTGGAATCAATGACAACATGATCCAACACCTCAGTCACTGAGCGTCGATCTCAATCGGCATAGGCAAAAGGAATTTTTTGTTTGCGCCAAAGGTTTTCTTAAGGATATCACCAATAGTCGATTCCTCTTCGGCATCGGTAAAATATGAGGGGAATAGATGTTAATGAAGAAAGAAATGATATCACCGATAGCCAATACCTGACATGCTCATTACAATCTAGGAAGAACTAAAAAGTTCGCAATGAATATTCTGACCATGATAAAGAGTTCCCCTGATCGTCGATCCCCAATACATTTCAACATCGAAACTTTTCAAGGAAGTTGATACGAAGAAAAACACGTGATAGGTTTATCCCCGATTGTTGACCCCTGATACTTTTTCAGCAACGACGAGCTAAGGTTTGTTAAAAATGAATAACTTCATGAAAGCCCTGACTCCAATTAATACACACAGATTACTCCACCTATCTTCAATACCACGTTTCTTTGCCAGATCAGAGAACTGTATGGTCTAGTTTTTCCCCAAGTCATTTCTTTTGGTCCCCTAAGTCCAAGTCACACCTCCGAGTCAAATTTTCCATCACAAAATTGTACGATGATATTGATTGGCGTCAAATATTTTTCAAGGGACATTAACAAAAATGTTCATAGTGTATCCCCGATCCCTAATCCCCGATCCACCCACTGAGAAAGCGACACAATCTGACGTTTTAACGTTGGATATGATTACATTGTGAGAATTTAAGGGGATAATTAATACCAAATCCCACATTAGTTGCTACCTCATGCGCTAATAAAAAAGGTCATTTAAAATCATTGATAGACCACATAACCCTCACGCCCTCGTCATCAACCCACGATGAATTTAAGTTTCATATATTCGGCAACAGATTTGTTTAAATGGAACTCATCATCCTAATTGCATGGATGATGCGACATGGTAATTTCTCCATTGGTTTAAATTATCTTGAGTCGTGGTAAGAAGAATCATTCTACATGCAAGGAAATTTAGAGCATATGGAGAAATAAGACAAGCAATTCAAAAGTTGCAGAGATCTCGTGAGTATAAAATAACCAGGCTTAGAAAGCTTACAAGTATGTATCCAAGCGTGTGGATTTTACATGTTTACAATTCATATATTTTTATCTTGTTTGTTATTTACACGGTCTCTGAAGGTTTATTTTTTATTACAGGAATAATGCCTCTAAGAAATATGACCACGAGATGATCGTCAAGGGTGCCGAAGCTGAAAGAAACAGAGCTAGGTGAAGGCTCCTCTCTAAGGGTCACAAGACAATTGGAATACATGACAAAACCAGAGCCCATCATCAAAACATCGATGAAGAAAGATTTCATCTAGCCTCTGACCTTTGGAGATATAAAGGCGAGCATGGAGACCAAGGCAACACTCCCACATTGGAGAGAGCTCTTTAAAAATATCAGCTGGGTGGAATACTTGAAATATATCCCACATAATGACCCAGACGTGAGATCTCTCGATGACGAGGTATTCCTGAATATCCGACGGTCGTAAATTTGTATGGTGGTGAACATAACCCCTATTTTTCCCTGTATAGAATTTCTGAAGTGGCTCATCGACCACACAGACACACATAAGTTTTTTATCAGTGATGAAAATGAGGGTTGTGTCAGGTTTTTCCTTTTGGTGGAGGTCTAGAAATATTACAAACTCTAATACCCAAAGGAATGGCTTAATACAAATTTCGTCGTGAAGTTCTACATGCTCCATGAAACTAGCTGAGTGATGGCCTCATGGTCGAGGGAAGAAAATAACTACACCAACTGGAGAACTGGTTGGTACTAGACGACCAAATTAAGGGAGTCATACATCTACCTGATGGCTCTCATATGCCGGTTATATGGGGAGAAGGATTGCTCCATATGTTTATAGGAATGGATGCCTCTAGGTTACACAATGGCCATTTTTGGGAGTGGTTTCAACTGGGGAGCCATCATTTATAAGCAACTGAGCATCTGCATACAACAAGCTCAGACGCCGAAGGAAGGAGAGACACCAACCTTCTACATGGCTTCATATTTACTTGATGTCATGTGTGCTAGAAACATTTTCGTTGGCATGAACCTAAGATGGAACTTCGTAGAGCTCCTGGTCCACGTATATTTTAGCATCCTATGGGAGAACATGTACAAGAAATATTACTTGCTCATCTACGATGAATTCACCAAACATATTTATTTCATTCTTTTTAAGAAAGAAGGCCCAACACTATTGATTGCGGCCAAAAATATGATATCAAAGGTAGGCCATTGGTACTTGGATGAGTGCAACACCTACATCAGGGTGTTTGGGGCCACCAGAGAACCACATATCCTACCAACACATGTCCCTGACCATCTAATAGTGGGAGAAATATGCTACCAGACCATCCTCCAAGGTTACAACACTACCTTGGTCAAGGACAAGAAGCAGGCGTTCATACCTTATGGCTTCCATTTAGGTTTCTACATGGTGAAGGACACGACTCAAGCCAAAAAAGAAGGGCTAATCCAACTAGAGTTCATATTCTAGACAGGACAATTCCACAAGCATGATCCAAAGGGTCTGGTTTTGAAACATGCTTGCAAGTGCCATCCTACTGGCCATACGCCCACGACAAATTTGAAGATGAAATATTTACAGAAAATTCCCAAGACTGGGATGAGGTGGTGGTAAGGATGGTTGACCCAAAAATGACCAGGTTCAGAGACATAATCCTAGATGAACATAAGACAATCATAGAAAAATCAACTCAAGAGGCCCTTAGAGCCAGGGAAGAAATGATAGCAACCGAAGTAGCAGAGGTTCCCCTAGTAACTTTGGTACAGGAGAGAGGTTTCCCTATAACGCAAGACATGTAGGAAAGGGATTTTATCATGCTAGAATAGGTGCAACAAATAATTGATCATCTTCAATATTACCCAGATCTCAAAGAAATGACAGGGTCCCTTGCCAACAACCCAAATGAAATCCAGGTGGGCCCAAGCAGCCCTGAACTAACAAAAATTGATGCAATCACTGGGTTAGATAACCCTGAAGTCACAATGCCATAGGCCAGATCATTGGGGGGTGTGTCATCTCAGTCAGAGATAGTCATAGCATCAGGGAGAGAGAGTGCACCAAACCCCCTCCACGAATTGATAAAAATCTATGATGATGAAGAGAGCCCGGAGGTATCCCTAGTGACCCCTGTACAGATCGTAGAGGAAAAGGAGCCAGACAAAACATCTTCCCCATCTCCCAAAACTCAATTTTGGGGCCTTTCAAAGAATGAACAAGAGGCCAAGAGTGTCTTAGACACCTATCAACCTGATGCACTGGAGAACCAAGCATATAGTCTGAAGGATGAGCCAAGGTTGTATGAACAAAAGGAATAATATCCATGGAAATAAATCGGTGTGTCAATGGTCGATTATCAATTAAGTACTGAGCACACCCCCAACGCCTCAATTTCAATCAATACTCAACTTTTGGATGAGCGAAAAACAAGAGTTGAACCCTCCGAACACATGGAGGAGGTTCAAGAACCTGATATTGAACAAATATACACCATCAAGAGCCTAGGAAATATGCTCACTTGGGGAGATCATCAAATCCCTAGACCCATGGATGAATTCATTGACATACATGTCATTGTTTATGACTAGAAAAGGAAAGCTATCGTGCAGAGAACCACCAAGAAGAGGAGGAAAATATGATCAACACAGAGCATGATAAGACATCCAAACTTATCAGTGCAAGGATGGAAATCATAGATTCCACCCTGGACTGAGAAAAAATGGATGAAGAGGAGTTGTTTGTTTCTATGAAGGAATTAGAGAATTTTTGCCACTTGGTGAAATATTACCAAGACACCACACAGGTCACGGTGTTCTTGAGAAGTGAATTCCAAGAGGCCTATAGAAAATTTATAGATGAATGACACCTATTCACTGCAATGATAGTCAAGCTTTAGGAAGACAACCTCGTGGCATTGGTGACGTGAAAGGATATGGAGAGGTGGTACGAGAAATCACACCAAGCTATGGAAAGGATTGACTATATCAGTGTAGTGCAACAAGGTCAAGACACTAAAGAGCACGACATTCGGGTGCTAAGGAAAAGAAACATCAACCGCATAAGGAAATCAGATGAATATTGGGTTAAAATGGCTCAGGAACCTCATTGGGAAATCCAAGAGAAATGGGCCAAGTGTGAGAAAAGTTGGACCAATATTAACCGACCAATGAGAGACATCGGCCTCCTCGAATTTGGCACACTCGATGACTTTGTTGACTTGCGTGACATAGTCAAATCACATGCCGAACAAGACTCATCATGGGCCTAGGAAATATAAAAGGTGACAGACATAGCATCAAGATAGGTGCGACAGTTCATGGAACACCTGATCAAATCTTGAGATATGTTGCAACAGCTAAGTGCCAGAATAGTCATGTATCAGGCACGAGCAGTAGAGATAAGAGAGATTCTTTTGGTGCCAATGGAACAACATAGATTCTCGTATGCTAACACATGCGAGGATATCTTTATCAAGTGGTCAGAGTATGTGAAGAGTCACCCACTTAAGTGAGATCATGTGACGACTCTTAGAAATATTGATAGAAGAAAGTGCCATGTGGTGAGTTTTTTTTTACTTAGTTGCACTTTAATAGTTATTTTTAGTTAATAGCATGTTATAAATAGGAGGATTGACCTATTAGAAAAGGGTTGATGGTTGTTGCAAAGACCCTCATTTTGGATTTTGTAAAGAACTGTTTCGGAGATGCCTTAATTGAGAAGTCATGTTTACGACCATAGACAAGTTTGTGTTTTTTTTCATCAAAGTGTCTGTGATTGGATGCGGAGACAAATTATTTTTGATTTCATCTCATGAATGGATGTTGTAACAAGTAAGAGCTTCTAAATATATTCATAAGTTATCTGATTCAATGTTTTACAGTTCTTGTCTTTTATGATGAAAATTAAATCATTATGTTACTATGTAATTAATGATTAGAATTAAGAGAATTAATTTTCTTGATATTGTTCATTGCATATGTGTTTTATTTTGATAATCACACCTTAGTCAATAATTGGAACACCAACAAGTTAATGTATTATTACTAGGCTTGTGGTGAATATTTGTTGTCTACATGCTAGAGTGAAAGGGTTATCCCAAGCTCATCCTTCTCCAATAGTTAATATTTTTTCCACTTTGTTACCCAGTTAGTTTATACCAAATTTTATCTTGTATATGTCCCACCTATAAGAGAAAATACAAAAAAGAGAACGTTCATATTGAAGGAGAGGCTTTCACAAGAAAAAGTAAAGCCCATTGATTATTTGGCCAAATCGCAAGATCTGGAGAACCATTCCACTATTAAATGCTACAGAGTCTAATTGGGCCTTAGTGGTGGTTTTTTTTCATGTTGTTGAGTTAAAGAGATTTAGGGCCCCTCAACAGAATTGGCACTAGAAGGAGGGCTTGAAGAATGAATGGATGACAATATTTTTGACACAGTATTTAACACAACCTGTATATTCAAAATAGCCCACATGCATGGCTAGTCATTCCCAAGATAGCCCACACACACTGAGTACTCCTGAAATGAGTAACTCACCCCAGCACGAGGAAGGAAATTTGTTCCCTGGTATACCCTATGCTCTTCCTCACGAGGAATTAAACCAATTTAGAAGAATCACAAGATCTTACGCTCGAAATATCAATGCACTTCCCTTAGCTCCGTTACTTCCTAAAAAAAAAAAAAAAGTAGACTAGTGGTCAAATCCCCAGACTAGGTTTTCATGCACACAGTAGAAGACCTGATATATTTATCCCTCACCAAAATTGCACATCCTCTTAATATAATCCTCGAAACACTGGCTGAAAACTACTCTGAACCTGATGACTTTTCTAAAGAGGAAGGGTTTAGCTCAAAATGATCTAAATACATGGAAGATAACAATGACCATGATGAAGAAAGGAGAAACCCACCTTAGAATAATCAAACTTGGTTGGATAGGGATGCTTTGACCATCCCTGGATGAGTACACAACCTTCCCCAACATCCAGAGAAGCTACTCCCTAGATTTGACCATGAAACCTCGGGATTGCAGAAGACCATATAAAAAAATTGATACTAGCTATTAGGCTGATGAATGTCCAACATGAAGACGTGGTTTGTAGGATTTTCCCATACACTTTAGATAATTTGGCCTCCAAATGGTATTTTAACTTACCTGTAGGATCCATAACTAGTTGTACAAAGTTTCAAAAGGATTTTCTAGACAAATTTGTAGAAGAAACCACTACAAGAGCCTTGATGGTTGCGTTGTTCACCGCCACCATGAGTTCAAAAGAAAGGGTTAAATATTTTAATCAAATATTTACCACCATATTAAACAAATTCTATCCCAAAGATAAAGCTACTTAGGAGTTGAAAATCTAAGTATATGCTAATGCTCTCCCATATTCTATTTCCATGTTTGTGAAAAGGGATGCCAAACCAACCTTAGCTGATAATTTTGAAGAAGCCAAAATGATAGAGTTCCAAATCAAGGGATGTAAAGAAGGCTAGGTCTCTTTATTTAAGAAATAATTTTAACCTCCTCTCATGAGAGAACTACTGCTGACTAGACCCCCAGGGAAACAAACAAAACAAGGTCTCAAAAAGGGGAGTGGGGACATAGAGGACCTACAATGCATGGTCATGAAGTTATCAAACAAAATCATAGATATGAAGAGAAGCGCAGGGGACCGAAACCAAGGCCAGAGGCCCTATAAGCATTTATTTAAAAGGAACCTGCCTTTCAAAAAATCAAACCTTCCCCAACCAACTTAAACATCGATATGAGAAATGTGGCATGCAACTCTTTATATACCTATCATCAGGCGAATCACTCTGAAAGAGACTGCCCTCAATGGGTGCATGACATGAATTTGATGGCCAACTATTTTCTATATGAAGTCTCCCTAACTGAACAATCAAGTGACTCAACTATAAATATTGTCGATCATGAAGAACTTGATCCACTCGAAGAAACAACCATGTTAATATGGGACCCTGACATACCTCTGCCTTCTGATGACCTGTTTGAAGTTCAAGAACCACCCACAAAAGTTTTGGCTGTGAAAAATTGAAGTAGGGGTAAATCTATCTCAAATGACCTTACTATGACCCAAACTTCAGGAGGAAGACCAACTCCCGATCACATGAAAGTGTCGGGTATGTGTTATATTCTTTGCATGTGTGTGTGTGGGTGCGTCAGATATGACAACTGCATTTGATGATCCCTCTAGTAGTGCATCTGGTGTCGTGTGCTCCAGGTGATTTCCTAGTGGGGTCCTAGGGGGGCAGGTATGCCCCCCCCCCTCCTATTTATGCATAGCATTTTTCCACAGGCAGTAACCTGAGGCAGTGCCCCAAATTTGTTTTTGGGCGGTTTTTGCTATTTTTAGCGGATTTTTCTATTTTTAGAGGTTTTGTAAATTAATCCCGGATTAAGGGATTAGGGTTTTGGTATCTATGGGATACCTAAAAACATTGTATATATATATATATATATATATATATATATATATATTGTATGGTGAATGGTTAAATTAGATATAATGAATATAAGAAAGGTTTTCCTGGTTGAGGGTTTCTGGTATAAATCTCTGTGTACTATGTGAATGAGCCATTGATTAATTTATGTTTTTCTTAAGAATAGATATGCATTGCTTTACTTCATAGGTTTAAAACTTACATGTGTTATCAGAGCTCATTTTTGGCTTCAGAGGGATGCCTTTGTTGTTGAGGGTTTGGATTGGTCTTGATAGATCAATTTTATCTTAGGTCTGTGATAAACTTGGGTTTAGTGGGAGATTTTGCAGTGGAGATTCAAGTATAGAAAGAGGAATGGCGAGCTCATATAGAATCGATATAGAGAAGGTTAATGGTAAAAACTTTGAGCTATGGAATCTCAATATGGAGGACCTTCTTGTAGACAAAGAACAATGGATCATTGTGGATCCTGGTAAACAGCCTACTGGTACATCGTCTACTAGCACGCAAGCTACTGGTACACAACCTACTAGTACACAAACTACTAGTACACCAGCTACTGATATGTCAAAGGAAGATTGGAAGAAGTTGGATAGAAGAGAAAGGATTACTATTCGACTCTACCTCGCAGATTCAGTTTTGTTGAATGTCTCGAAAGAATCTACAACCAAGGAACTATGGGATAAGTTGGGGAATTTGTATCAATCAAAGTCCCTGGTAAACAAGTTGTTTCTTCAAAAGAAGTTGTATCATATTAGGATGGAAGATGGAGATTCTGTGACAGAACATCTAAATGATTTTAATACTTTGGTAAGTCAATTTGTCTCTGTTATTATTATGATTGAAAAAGAAGATAAGTGTATTGCTTTGTTATGTTCTTTGCCAGACTCTTTGGATAATCTGGTTGTAGAAATTGGTAGTACCACTCAATCTACATTGAAGTATGAGGATGTAGTTTCATCCTTGTTATCCGAAGAGAAGAGGTGGAAAATCATGGATAGTCATAACACATATGATTTATTTGTAAGAGGTCGTACCCAAGACAAGAATCCTGGTTAACCTTCAGGGGGGAGATCTAAATCTACAGGTATATCTAAGCCTCCAGGAAAGTCTTTGAGGAAATGTTGGAAGTGTGGTAAAACAGGGCATTATAAGAAATATTGCAAGTCTAAGAAGGTTGATAAACCAAAGGGATTTGATAGTACCTCTTCCACAGAGGTGAGAACCTCCACTGAAGAAGGAGGTGATGTTTATCTGGCATCTACAATTACACATGCAGACTATGATGTATGGTTGATCGACTCAGGTGCATCATACCATATGAACCCTCACAGGGAGTGGTTCTTTGAATATGAAAAATACGATGGTGGTGATGTATTCCTAGGAGATGACTCGACAACAAAAATCTTGGGAAGTGGAAGGGTTAAGTTGATGCTAAAATATGGAAGGATTAGAACTCTCCCTGGGGTTCTGCACATTCCAAAACTAGACAGGAGCTTAATATATGTAAGAAAGATGGATGATGCAGGAGTGGATACTGTATTTGGAAAGAACACTTGCAAGATGGTACGAGGAGAAATGGTGTTGATGAGGGGATTTCGATGTGGAACTATATACAAGTTGTTGGGAAGAATTTATAATAATGGATGTAACAGTTTTTTTGTCCTTGAATAGAGAAATAAAGAAGACAAGACCAATATTGTCCCTAGAAAGAAGACCATCCAGTGGCATCAAAGACTGGGACATATTGGAGAAAAGGGCCTTTGAATACTACACGGTAAAGGTATGGTTGAAGGTATGTCTAATTGCACTCTAGATTTTGATTTCTATGAACATTGCATATATGGTGAACATAATCGAGTAATATTCCCATCTGGTGATACAAGAACAAAGGGGATCTTAGAGTTGATACAAAGTGATGTGTTTGGACCTGTTCTTGTTCCATCCCTAGGTAAATCTATGTATTATGTTTCATTCATAGATGATTTTTCAAGGGAAACATGGATTTATTTTATTAGAAATAAATCTAAGGTATTTGATAAATTTAAAGAGTTTAAGGCTCTAGTAGAAAATCAGACAGAGAAGAAAATAAAGGTATTGAGAACAGATAATGGTGGAGAATTCTGTGGAAATGAATTCAAAGAATTCTGTAAGAAGTGTGGTATAGAAAGGAAGAAGACTACTCCACACACTCCTTAGTAGAATGGAGTTGCAGAAAGGATGAACAAGACACTGATGGAAAAAGCAAGGAGCATGCTCAACGGTGTCAGGCCAGGACAAGAATTCTGGGCAAAGGCAGTGGGTACAACATGTTACCTAGTCAATTGATCACCTTCATTAGCATTGGATGATAAAACTCCACACGAGGTATGGTTTGGAAAGAAACCCTCTCTTCAACATATTAGAGTCTTTGGTTGTGATTCTTATGTACATGTTCCAAAGGAAAATAGGAGTAAGTTGGATAAAAAGGTTGAAAAGTGTATCTTTATTGGTTATAAAGATGGTGTGAAAGGTTATAAACTTTGGAACCCAGAAACCAGGAAGACTGTTTACAATCAAGATGTTGTTTTCAGAGAGGTAAAAGATGTGTCCAAACAAGAATTCTTACCAATGCAAGATGAACCTGAGAAAATAGAGCTTGAGTTGGATGATGCAAAATCTAAATCACTTGAAGAAAAGGAAGTAGAAAAAGAAGAAGAAGAAGAACCTCATACCCCAATATTGAAAAGATCAGTGAGAGATAAAAGGAAACCAGAAAGGTATAGTCCACTTGATTTCCATTCCAATTTTTCTTTATCTATTACTGATGATGATCCCCAAACTGTTAGGGAAGTAGTGAATTCAAAGGATAGTAAACTCTGGAAGAAGGCCATGGTTGATGAAATGGATGCCTTGGATAAGAATGAGGCATGGGATATAGTTTAGTTTCCAGCTGGAAGAAAATATGTTGGTAGAAAATGGTTGTTTAAGAAGAAGTTTAATGCACAATGTAAAGTGGAGAAATAAAAATCTTGGTTAGTAGAAAAAGGTTATTCCTAGGTAGAGGGAATTAACTTTGGTGAGATTTTTTCTCTTGTTGCTAAGTTAAATTCTATTAGATTTATTTGATCTATTTCTACTACTTTTGATCTTGAAGTGGAATAGATGGATGTGAAGACAACATTCCTACATGGGTATCTAGAAGAAGAAATACACATGAAGAGACCATAAGCCTTGTAGTGAAGGGAAAAAAAGAGTTGGTATGTAAGCTAAATAAGTCACTATATAGTCCGAAGCAATCACCTAGGATGTGGTACCAAATGTTTGACACATACATCCTTGGAATGGGATTTGTAAGAAGCGGGGATGATCACTGTGTGTATTCCAAGTAGGTTTGTAATCACTTCATTTATGTAGTGTTGTATGTTGATGATATTTTGTTGGTAGGAAATAACATGGATGTTATCAAGGAGGTGAAATCACAACTATCCTCCAAATTTGACATGAAGGATCTTGGTGCTGCTAACTTCATTTTGGAAATAGAGATTAAAAGAGATCGTGCAAACATGAAACTCTAGTTGAATCAGAGAAAATATGTTGAGATGATATTACAGAGGTTTAATATGCATGGAAGTAAACCGGTCAAGGTTCTTATTTCTATAGGTGTAAAGTTATCTGCAGATCAGTGTCCCAAGACACAGGAAGAAGAAGAGGACATGTCCCATGTTCCATATGCCACTGCAGTTGGCAGTTTGATGTATGCAATGTTTTGTACTAGACCAAACATTGCACATGTAGTGGGACTTTTGAGAAGGTATATGTCAAAACCAAGGAAGGAGCATTGGACAACATTAAAGAGGGTCTTCAGGTATCTTCGTGGAACTACCAGTTATGGATTGTGCTACCAAGGAAGACCAGGATTGGACAGAGTGTTGGACATACATGGCTTTGTTGATGTAGACTGGGTTGGAGATCTAGATCAAAGAATATCTATAAGTGGGTATGTGTTTAACCTACTTGGAGGAGCAATAAGTTGGATGAGAAAAATAGAGGCTGTAGTGGCACTCTCAACTACAGAAGTTGAATACATGGAAACCACTCATGCAAGCAAGGAAGCAGTATGGTTACAAAGATTGTGTTAAGGTATTGGGTTGGTACAAAAATCACTGAGATTAGATTGTGACAGATAGACTGCAATCTTCCTGTCAAGGAACCCAGATTATCATTTGAAGACAAACTATATTGATGTTCATTATAACCTTGTGAGAGACATGGTTGAGGAAAATAAGGTGTTGCTGGAAAAGGTTGACACTTTGAAGAATGTTGCAGATTCATTGACAAATTCTGTGAGCACAGAAAAGTTCTCCTGGTGTAGAGTAACAATGGGCATTATTGCCCTGGATTTTTGACTATATAATCCCTTGGACCCCTAGATGCAAACAAAACAACAAGTGGGAGAATGTTGGGTATGTGTTATATTCTTTGCATGTGTGTGTGTGGGCACGTCAGATATGACAACTACGTCTAACGATCCCTCTAGTAGTGCTCTTTGTGTCATGTGCACTAGGCAATTTCATAGGGGGGGGGGGGGGTAGGTATGCCCCCCCCTGGTTACGCGTAGCATTCAACAACAGGTGGTAGCTCGAGGCTGATGCGGTTTGGGTTAGCACCCCGAAATTTTGTTTTGGGCATTTTTTTCTATTTTTAGTGGATTTTGTTATTTTTAGTGGTTTTGTAAATTAACCCCGAATTAAGGGATTAGGGTTTTGGTATCTACAAAATACCTAAAAAAATTGTGTATATATATTGTATGGTGAATGGTGAAATTCGTTATAATGAATATAAGAAAGGTTTTCTTGGTTGAGGGTTTCCAGTATAAATCTCTGTGTACTATGTGAATGAGCCATTGATTAATTTTTTTTTTTCTTAAGAATCTATATGCATTACTTTACTTCGCATGTTTAAAACTTATAGAAATCACCTTTTGATCCCTGAAAAAACCCTATAAACATCCATACATGAGAATCACCCAAGATAGACTGCAACATAGTGAAGACTTGAAAAATTTGAAGGCAAACATATTGGTCATGTACATGTGTAGAATCCATCAGCAAAATGAATTTTTGTTACAAGCATTAAGGTCAGTAGAAAAACCTGCGACAACCACTGACCAAGGAGGAAATTTAACTCCCACAGACCTAAGAAATAAACCAACTGTGAACATATGATCTAAAGATAAGAAGGGAAACCTTTTGTCCCACCGTTGCTTTTGACGTTTGAATTATTCAGCATAAACCTCCATAATTGTTTGGTTGACTGAGGAGCATCCTCCAATTCTATGCCATTGTCTATTTGAAAAACATTAAACACAGTCCGTCTCAAGAGAGATAAACATGTTATACAACTAGATAGAACCCAGATGAAGGTTATGGGAGAGCTTAAAGATGTGATGATCATAATAGTGACACACCCTAAATTTGTGCAAGTAATTGACATCATCGTAGTAGATATACCAGAAGCTTACGAGTTGTTATTAAGTCAATACTAGTCTGATAAGTTAAACATATACTTTAGTACAGACTGGGCTCACCTTTGGTTTCCATTAAAGGGGCACAAAAACATGATCAGGATTGATAGGGAAAGATATATAGAAAATACTGTCACCGACTTAGAAACCCTCAATGAACCATCTTTGATAGATTCCCTCGTGATAGGAAATTATTCCTATGACTGAGATGTCGGGAATTTACCCCCCCTCTCATCTAATGTCCCTCTTAATCAAAACTATGAAATGATTTTTCAAGAGGAATTGCCAACGATAGTAGAAGAAACCCTCTTCTATCAAAAACCTGCATTAGAAATCACAGAAAAAACAAGAGGAGAGGAGGAAAGTGACAAGAAAGAGGAAGCTGATAGGAAAACCCCAAAAGTTTGGACCTTATACTTTGATGGATCTAAATCATAAGAAGGGTCAGGAGTAGGGTGCATCCTCATTGATCCAAAAGGTAAACGACATTTTTTGTCCTGTAGACTAGAGTTTGAGTGCACAAACAATATCGTCAAGTATGAATCTCTTGTATAGGGGCTAAAGAAATCCACAGAATTAAGCATCAAAGAACTGAAGGTTTTTGGAGATTTTGAAATCATCGACAGACAAGTAAGGAATACTATACATTTCAACTCTCTACACCTGAAGAATTACCAACAGGAAGTGTGCAGGCTAATAGAACATTTTGAAGCCTTCAACATTACAGTGATTCCCAGGGCAAAGAACATTCTTGTTGATTCTCTGGCCATTTTTGCCTCAAGGATATCACCCCTAGAAGATTATGAAGCCTCCCGATTCACTGGAACTACTCTACAAACCGTCGATGCCTAAAAATATTTCGAATTGGAAGGTCTTTGAAGGATATGAACAAATTATAAAATTTTTGACCAATCAGGATAATTTTAAAGACTTGGCTATTAACGATGAAGTATTCTAGGAATAATCAGCAGAAACAGATCCCCAAACAAATCAACCAACTAATAAACTAAGTTCTCACATGATACCGAAGGGAATATCCAATTTAGAAAATCTTTTTGACCTAAGGGAATGATTTAAAGGGTCAAAGAATGAAAAGACAGGTAGTTCCTGTCCCATGCATGAAACTATAAATCTCGAGACCTTGAAAAACCAAAAAAACATAAATCTTGGCAAGACAATATCTAAAGAGGAAAGGAATTCCTATCTCAAACTTTTTCAGACAATATCAATATTGTTGGGCTCGCGAATTGGTTAAATTAATGATGATGATTAGATCCTTTTTGATCGGTATTATACGTGTATTTTACTATTTTGAAGAAGTTTTGAAGGATTCTTATATCAAATCGTAATAGCTTATATTAGGCACGTATGATTGATGTTTATGATGGTTTTAAGTTTAATTCAACATGATTTAATGATTACAATAAGCTAATGCACGATCTGTGTGTCACAGGGAAAAATCACAAGGCGTTTTTCCATCCAGCACATCGATCGGTACTCCATCCGGCACTGCATCCGATACTTCATCGGGAACTACGTCTGACACTCCATCCAACGCTAAAACCATGGGTGAGTTGGCGGTTGTTATATCGGCGGCCTGTATTGGGTGAATCGATGACATGGGTTTTGATCATGCTCGTGGCCTCCAACTACTAAGCTCTTGACATCTTGGATTGGGTTGTTATGCTGAGCATTGAGTGGCTTGTTTGGTTTCCAGAAGCCATAAGAAACTTTAGATAATTTAATGTAATTTTCCATTTTTAGAGGAGGTCGACCTCTCAACTTGTAATGATTATAAATACCATAATAGTGGTCATACAAGTGTTAAGTTAAGAATTGTGAAGCTAGAATTGTTTTTGTTGTGTAATTCAAAGACGTCTCTATAAACTTGTGCAAGATTGTGTTTTTAATATTAAATGTTAAAATCGTGTTATTTGAGCTCATGATTTTCTATTGAGGAGTAGCCACGACCTGCTGGGGGGCCCACTAGTGGTCTAGGTGAATATTTAGCTAGTTAGCTTGTGTATTCGAGTTGTGCAATTGGCATTTATTTCGTTTTATGTTATACACACTTTTATCATTTTACATATTGTGTATTTGTTGTTCATAGCTTAATTGTCCAATTTCCTTTTTGCAGGTTGCTTGTGAAGGGTAGTGTTAATATCCTATGTCTCTTTAATTAATATGAAATAGCTTGTAAGGTTAGATACTAACCTTGTTTTGTGATTAAATGCTAGTTTGAATTTCTCCATATTTAAGTAGAATGGTTAAAACAAAGTATTGAGTAAAACAAAGTATTGAGTTAATGTTGAATATAGAGTTTCTTTGGCAAGGCTTCAATGGATGAATAGTTACTAGTTTTGATTTTGATTCTTAAATTGCTTATCTAGTTTGCTATTTAGATTGCTTATCTAGTTTTCTATTTAGTTTACTTATCTAGTTTGCTATTTAGTTTGCTTATCAATTTTCTCATAGTATGTTGAGATAGAAGTAGGATTTGAATTATGTTTTTATGAGGATTTCAATTTTCAATTTGAATTGTTAATAATAAGATTAGTTTAGTTTATTTCATGAAATTTCCATTCTAGAATTAAAATTGCAATTCTAAATAGAAATTTGATTTTGAGTTAAAATTTTAGTCATAAATATATGATGGTGTGTATTTCCTTACATTAGCATAGGAGTGCATTTGAATTCAGTAGAATAGTTTTTTCTTATCGTTGATGATGAATGCATAAAATGAGAAATCACATGGATTTTCAGGATAATTGACAGTTCTTCTATGATGGCTAAGCTCTCATTAGATTGCTTGATTCATACCTTTCATTTCTCCATAGAAGTTAATATTGAAATTATTCCTCTTGAGCTATCACCGATCATTAAATGCCATCGTGATGTCATAAGAACATGAAGACATCATCATCATCATCATTACATTTGAAGTTCTTGTTGTTATAGATTAAGATTAGTCTTTGAATACTGTCATAATGCTTTTCATTAAGTAGATTAAGATTTCCTTTTGTATATTAGAAGTAATTATGAGTTTTATCTTAAGAATAGAGTTCACTTGCTTAATAATTTGATTAGTTACCTGTTGAGTAGTTTTGATTAGTTTACTTGCGGCATATGTTTTAATAGGTCATTTAATTGCTTATTTGCTTACTTGTTGTTGATGCTCATTAATTCAAATAGATTGCTTGTATTAGTCTGTTGTTTCTATTGTTCATTGAATAGATTAAATAGATGGCTTTCTTTTGCTCATTAGATTGATTAAGTTAACCTGTTCATTTTAAGGTTTTCATTTGCTTCCTTAGGACAATCCATCGATCCATTGTTCAAAAGTTACTTAGGATAATTAGTTTAAGTTCCGTGATAGGGTTTGTTGATTGATAGTCTTTGCTTAAGTAGATTATCCCTTAGATAGAAAATTTCCTTAATTAGACTATACTACCTCTAGCTTTTATACCTTGGAATATATAGTGCTACAACTCTAAGTTTACTTACCCCGAGTTGACAATTTAATTGAGGGTTTTTAGTGCATATAGAACACCCATGATTTTTGGCATCATTGTTGGGGAGGTGTCTCAAGGTAGGTGTTGGCATAGGGGCAGACCCAGGGTTCAATTCTCAAGAGCGCACCAACAAATCCCTAACTATCATCCCTTTCGGAAACACCTACGAAGCAGATGAAGTCTCACCCGAGGTAGTGGCAGGGGTGGTTGCAAGACTCAGGTGTATACAACCTTAGCTAGGACATAGATCTGTGATTCTATCCTTATAGTGCACTTAGCATCGATTATTCATCAATATTCAACCCTTCTTATACTTCGCAGATAGCACAGAGCATCACAACATTCACTTAGATATAAGATATTTCAACACTTATCAACAGTAAAATAGATCAGATCCAGTAGATCGTCACTAAGCATCTTCATACACATCAGATCTAACATTCATATGCATCTAAGAAGAACAAAGACTATGTAGATCTATTTAAATATATCAAATCACTTAGCAACGGAAGAGATAAACACCAAATCAAAGAACAAAGTATAATACACAGATTTACATGGTTCAGCCCCTCCCTGGGGCTATGTCCACAAACTCTTCTTCTTTATTAGTTTCTTCAATCGGTTATAACACCAAGTCACTCAAAACCCTTACTTCACACAGGAAAAAATATTTGCACAGCTCGCTAGATCCTTCTTCCTTGTACTTTAGCACAAATCCTTCTACAACCTCTTACAACAACTAGCACTTATCTCTATAAGCCTCTTACAACCATGCACAAATAATTTACAATCCACATCCGATCACATAGATCTAACTATTAGCACTAAGCCATCGACCATTATTACATTGCCTAAGTATCTACTTATATATTACAAAAGTGGGCCTAAATGTGGGTAAACCCACGGGCCAACATCCCTTTCCCATTAAATTAACCCAAAACCCTAAAAGAGGCCCAAAAGTGGATCAAGATCCCATGATCTCTGCTTCTCTTGGTGCTCCTTCTTCGACTAGGTGTCGAAGTCCCTAAATAGGTCAAAATGACCAAGGTTACCCCAAAAATTGGTCAAGGTCCAATAGGCCCCCAACACTCACCTGTGACTCGTACCGAGTCACTATGGTTTGCACAATTCTTCTTCGAAATCCTCGAGGTTGGCTCGAGCTGCTTCGACCTGCTGCTTCACTATGGCCTCTTGTTGGGTGAATGCTAGGATCACTGTGTCATTTACTGGTCCTTCCAAGTCCTGTTCTGCAGTGATGACGACTTGCTCAAGCTCTTCTCCCTGGCTTTCGATCTCAGAAAATAACATGCATGCCTTGTCTTCCACCAGTTGGATTTGCTGAGTGATTTCCATCACTTTTCTATGGATCATATGTATCTATTTTTGCATTATGCATTGTTCATGAGATCTTTTCATTATATCCACTACATATAGTGCCTTTAGTTGTGCTTGTAATGTATGCGCATGCTACTTTTCTTCCTGGAGCTGTGACTCCAGCGCCTTTAACTCTGGATTCTCTGTAAGGTTCTCATAAGTATGGGCGCTTTGGTTACTGAGCTTCTTGCACTCCAAGGAAAGAGATTTCAATCATTCAACTGCAATACAAGCAGTTTCTTCTCGCTAGTCTATTATCTTATGAAGGGTCTTAGGCACATCACGGAGTTCTAGATCGATAATGCACTATTGAAGCTTCTGTATAACTTCTTCAAGCTATGCCACCTACTGTGGAACTCTCTCTTCATCCTGTAATTTGATAACAATCATAGAGAAGAGTGCTTTGTTGACTAGTTCCTTGACTTCAAGATACTTTGCGAGCAATTGTTCCTTGTTTTTCTATAGCTTTGCTTTCTCTTTGTCCCATTTCACTTGAAGAGAAATTTTTTCTCATTCAGTAGCACTGAGATTCTTGAAAAGTACTCGTTGTACCTATGTTAAAGCCTGGGTGGCTTGTGCTATGTCTTCTTGATATTTTCAAAGGCGAGCTTTGACCATATTAGCATTATGACGAAGTTGAGTTGACTCATCTCTTGGTTCTACTATCCCTGCTGTCAGAGGTGCAGTGGGGACTGCGCGACTAGACTGGAGTGCCTGCTGCACTCCTTGGATTTCAATATCTATACGGTTATATATATTCTCCTGCTTCTCTATTATCTCCTTTGAAGCATCATTTACTGTTGCCACGATGAAATCAAAGTCATCCAACATGAGTGTAGTTCACATATTGGTTACAGGGATTCTAGGTTTCTTTCGGTAGGAATATTTCAAAGGTGAGACCTTCCTTTTCTTCAATGAGTCTTCTTCATACCTAGGCGGTGGTACTTCACCTTTATGTTGCTCAATTTATGCGCCTTCTATCTCTTCTCCATCACCTCCTTCATCTGGTGTGATAGAGGCAGTCCTTACAGATGCACTGTCTACTTCGTGAACCTCTTCAGGATTATTCATTTTTCTTGGTCCCGATGTATCTGGTACAGTCTCTGGGCTATCAATGTCAGACAACTTTGCGAGGTTCACTAGAATGATAAGGTCAGCTGACCAATCCTTGGTGATCTCTTCGATGTCTTCCTCGATCAACGTGTAATAATACTGCAACTGTTGCTTGTGTTCATCAACTCACACTGTTATATAAATGAAGTGGCAATCCACACTGAACGTCATTAAGGGCATGAATTTGTAGAGCATGTTTACAGTAATGCAAGGCATAGCCTGGATGGTTATCTTTAGCTGGTTTTAGTATACGTGGAAGATGACATTCAACTTCCATTGCTTGCTCATATCGGTCGAGTACCACAGGGTACTGAACCTCACAACCAAAGGTTCAAATGGATCAGACTCTGGGAAAGTGGCACCCTATGAAATCTCCCATGCTATGAAGGAGATTAGCATGATAAGCCAAATGAAATGGAACTCATACCCTTGGTATTGTGTTTCCTTGTAATCCAGTTCGAGCTGATTCACCAAGTACTTCACCAAATTCATTTGACGTCCTTCTGCACACTTCCCTGCGAGATCAACTATGAATCCAGTTACCTGGGTGGGCCAGTTCTTGTGAACTAGCTTTCCTGTGATCAGTTGACAAGTAGGGCACACTACACTGCTCTGAATAGAGGCTACCTTGTAGCCTCATGTTCCCTTCTCGACATCGCCATAGGTTTCTTTGATCTTTGTTGCTAGTGCTATGTCTATGGTCTTTCTAGGATAAAACTCCTGTGGGTCAGGGCCCTACATGCTGAGTCTTGTGATCCGATTAATCAAGTTTGGATCCACTATGACACAATGGTTCAACCCCAAGTAGCCTCTATGATAGAAATATGTAAGAAACGTTATGCATGCATTCACCTCCTAGTGCCTGCCAAAGTGCGGAATCTTCATGACATTCAGCAATGTTGACTGCGCAAGGTTCTGGGTCCAATACTGTGGGATGATCTCCGATTTCTTTCCCTTCATATTTTTTAGATACTTGTGCGGGGTAAGAATACTGTATAATTTCATGTCGCTGAGGTTGAAGTCGCTAAACTTCAATGCTGCGAGCTTGTCCTGATCGGCACGAACTGCATGCACCCATTTCGATAGGTATGGAGTGATCATAGCATACTCAAATTATTAGGGCACACTCTCACAGTTTATTTTACCACACAAAGGGAGTAGGTAAGCAGGAAAGATGCTTGGAATCAGTTTAGTGCTCGCAAGATCATCCTTATGCTTTGTTTTCTTCTCATCGACCTGTCGGGATGGTCCGGCTCGAGCAGTGGATGGAGAAGCTTCTACTCCTCTTATCAATGATGATTGCACTCCAGTGGACATTCCTCTTTTCAACATGAATTTCTCAGTCATTAAATCAAGGAGGACCTCTATGAAGGATTCTTCAACTGCTGTGATCTCATTGGACATACACGCTCGGGAAAAATAATCGGGATCACGATGATCTCAGATACTATACTAGGATGACTAATCAGATCGCAGTGACCACTGTATACAATCACTAGTTATGTGGGCTTCAAATTCTTAGTTGGAAAAAGTGTTCTTCGGGCATGGCGCGACGAGCTAAATAGGAAATTAAGAAACAGTCTTCTTGAAACATGTATGAATCTTCCATTAACGTTGATTTATATATTATGGAGAGGTCCAATGGTCTGGTGGTGATCCTTTAATGATTTTATGTCCATTTGGGGCGGAAGTTGAATGGGTATTTTGCTCCAATGACTATATTGTTTTTCCACGACGAAGTTCCATAGCTCATTGTTATGATATCCCGATGAATCTCAAATTCTGCAAATTTTCTTTCTGCGATGTTCCATCTGTAATCTCCTGTAAAGTTTCAATCTTTTCCCTCTTCTTAATTAACTTTCTATCCTTCTGTTGACGGGTGAAATCGATCGTCCGTCAACTGAGAGAGTGGAACCGGTCCAGGGTTGTCTAATAACCCAAGCCATTTGGGATGAACCACCCTGACGGGTTTAGCGGCTTCGTTAGCCAATTTAAGGTCCTAAAAAAAAAAGAAAACTAATCTACAATAACTAATCTAAATAAAAAAATAAAACAAACTAATAAACTAATCTAACTAACTAAATAAAACAAACTAATAAACTAATCTAACTAAACTACTATTAAACAAACTAACTAATCTAACTATTCTATATATACAATCTACTAACTAATACTATACTAACTCTAACTAATTAACTATCTAACTACTAACTGAAATATAACTTATTCACAAAATGTACAATATCTACAATTTACAGATTTAAATAAAACCTGAAAAATTCATTCATATTCTGCCCTAAGACAGAAAAAGATATTTTTATTGATTTTAAAATTTTATGAACAGAAATAAAACAGAAAACTAAACTAAACTAAAAAAACTAATATACTAATTCTAACTACACATCAAACTAAACATATATATAACTAAACTATTAATATTATATTAGACTAACAAAAATAAATTACGAACTGACCTGGAGAAACGCTCCAGATTTGTCCTGTGTATGATGATCTTCTAAGCTGATCGAAGGGAGGAAATCCGCACCGAATAATCCAGGAGCTTCTTGTAAACGATAGTTGCAGTTCTCTTCAAGTATGATTACAGGACAAACAAGACATAAAAATCACAACARTCATATGATTTATAAATCTCCACAGTTAGATAAACCCATATGCAAAGACTTATACAAAATAATTCAATTGATGAAGAAGAGAAATCTATCATTCATTAACTGAATAAAGTAATTGTTGTGTTTTTTAAATGTTGAAAGAAATCATACATGGATCATATTAATTAAATCATATCATTCTGCAAAAGACTATGATAGCTAAAGTAGTCACTAATCAAATGCAAATTGATAAGCATAAACATGAAACAAAAGATTGATATTATGAAAGCGAAAGTTGTAGCAGAACATCAACTTCTGTCTCAGTTTGTATTAGGAATCCATAGCTTGGTTCTCCCACACGTGAGGATGATCCTTATTACAAAAATAATAAGTATTTATAGGTTTTCCACAGGGTAAAACCTCCCTGTGGAAGTTATCAAAACTGTTTACATAAATCTGGGCAGATATCCCCAGTTTAACTAAACTAGGAACCTACAATAAAACTAAAATACACAAATATTCCCCTAGCCTGTCCAACATGTCCCATGAAAATTCGAATTTACCTGAAAAGGGTAAAAAATAGACAAGTTAGAATGATCCTTTATTAATAAAATGATAAAAATCTAATTCTATAGACTAGCTATAGAATCTTGCAATTTTATAGCTGGTCTAAATAAGACACAGAATCAGCATTAAAATCGTTTGAGAATCTTTTAAAGAATTGAATTCAATTAACATCCAATAGCTATTTGAAAATGAATCAATCAATTTGAAATTGTTATACCATTCGAAATCAAACAGGATCAAGATCAATCAATGACTACAGAGATACGTGTACTCTGTTTCTTTTACCACAAAATCGAACGAACATAATCGTAATCAACAGTTGTGAAATCATTCGATATCAATTTGAAACTGATATAATCAAAACAAAGCATAGGAAATTGTTATGCCGCCTTATCAACATGATATACGATTCAAACCAGACAAGATCATTTTCAAATCGTTATAACTGTAATGTCATAGCAAACAATTCATGCCACGAGTGGATTAACTCAAACTGGCGCGAAAATCAACTCAAATAAAATCACAACAGGATCAATTAATTGGTAACAAAATTCATAAGAATTATCCGATCGTTTGTAATTACAAATTGGGCAAACAAGATCGATTGACTCTGATCAAAATTGTTCCATTCAAACAAATTATAACCGATTTTGATAGAAATAACCTAGGTCGACCAATTCGTTTTACGAATCAAACATGGCATCAATTAAAATACGAATCCAACTCATAAAACCATCTTGCCAACTCAAGATATGGGATAATCCAATCAGAATAAGAGAGAATAGAATAGTTGAGGTTTTAACATAGTTATTACGAATCAAAACCATTCCACGATTCATGCGTATTTGCACAGGCTTAAATGAGAGCATTGTTTTCATACGAAACAGAGTAGTTCTTTTTCAAATTGAAACCGAACAAAGTTGTATTACACGACACAACATATTAAAAGATCGTAACAACCAAACTCATTGATTTTTTTTACCAATCACAGCATACGAACCATAACGAAATCAAATCCAAACATGATCGTATTCTAAATTGAGCGTGAAAAACTTCTTGTTCAGAGTAGATACAAAACAAATTCAATTGAAAGAAAACCATCAATTTCGTTAACTCAATCAGACAAACGAACAAATCAAATCCAAATGAAAACCATTGAAATCCAATAAAAATCTATCAATGGCTATACTGGGAATGATCAACTCATGTATCTAAAATGAAATTCCATTTATTTTTAGCAAAGCAAAAAATATACAGGATGAACACATTATGACAAAACCATTTCAAAATATAAACAGAGCTATTCAAAGACCAAATTCCAATCACTATATTAATCCTGGTCATTCACAAAGCTAAAACGATATCAAAATCCATACCTGTATGACGAGCAGAAGACTTGATTATGACAATTTGGAGTTGATAACGGCTGTGGCTGATTCAACATTCTTGAAAACGATGCATCCAGTTGTCTTCTTCTTCCTATTGACTTCTTGGAGTTTGTCTCTTTGGTTGGTCAACACTGTAACTTGAATTTCCAGCGATTGAATTTTTTATTGGAGTAGGGGAACATCGATGTAGTATCGTTCCAACCATAAATCACATTGGTCACAGGATGACTGTCTGGTTTTCAGAAGTGTAGGTGAGGGTTTGATTATATTGCTGAGGGTTTCATTAGGCAGTTTAATACCAGGGTAGCTAGGCTTATTCCTTATCCAAGGGGGAATATTTGTCACGAAATCATAAGGTGGTTCAGAGCATAAACCCTGTGAGTAAGGGTACTCACTGGCTAGGAAACGTTCTATGTTAGAGTCTGAATCCTCACTAAGGACAATAGGCTTTGACTCAACAGAGGGTTTAGGTTTGTTCCTAACCATTCTCAAAATAAGTCGAGCGTTCTTTTTACCCTTAGCAATGACAATAGGGTTTTCCTTGGTATTTTTTCTTACAGGCCTTTTAATAGTCTCAACCTTCTTAGTTATAATGTCAGGTAAGTCAACATTAGGGTTGGCTGAGGGCTTAGTTGAGGGCAGTAGGACATGGAAGGGCACATGCAGCTCGGCCTTGGTTTCATTTACAACAGGCTTGTCAACCTGAACAGGGTCTGTATCATCAAAACCATTTCGAGCGATGAAAGATCTCCAACTATCACCGTGTAAACTCAAGTGATAAACAATGATAAGTTTAATAAGTCCATGGTGGAACAGGCTACTGTCAACATTCTCCCTTTTAAACCTTTTTGACATTTTATATAGGCTACGCTGAAAGTAAAAGGGCATATTAATTGAGTATCCCATAAAATTCATTAACAAACGCATGTGGTAGAGAAAGATGAGTCCAGATCGACCCTCACAGGTCAAGAATTTCTTAATTATTATGAAAAGGTCATGCCATCGAGGTTTTAGCATGGATATGGGCATACCTCTGTCACAAGAGGTGACCTTTCGGGAGACGAACAGAAGTGGCCAAGGCACCTCTTCCACTTTTGAATTTTTGAACCAACACTGGCCTGTAGCAGGTAACCTTGTAGCAGAACTAATAAACTTCTCATCGATTTCCAACTGTATGTCACCCACCTTGGCTCTACAGTCATAAAAAATCAGAGCGAATTGCTATGCCCCAAATAAGTTAAAACCCTCAAATCTCTACACGAAGGTAAGCCATACGTTATCCTCCAAGTCTTTCCGGGCATTGTCAAATAATAGCAAGGCATGGTTTCCATTTGTCTCGATTCGCACGACTGGTGCCATGGAGCCGAGTGCATGGTAAGTTTAGGGTTTGGGTCATAGCACACATAGGAGCGGAGTGCACGAAGGGTTACTTGGGCTAACAGAGGTGAACGAGGATAAGGGATAGGCATAAATGTTAGCATGCGAAGGTGGTGGAGCTTATCTCTGCCATGCATAATAGTTATTTCCAATAGTACCACCGCCGATGTTCATAGTTATTCAACCTCACTATAGTATAGTTCAACAATCATGTCATTTGCCCAACCAATGAAACCAACGCGCGCAATCAACGTTGTGCCATAGTTTTAAACCATCAACATTCAATTTAAAACCAATACCAAATGTTTAACCATGCGCCAACGTATCAGCTCATATCAATAGTTTAACCAATGTGCGATGGGTTTTCATATAATCAACATACCAATAGTTATGAAAACATAAACATAGGCATTATATTAAAAGATATATATGAAGGATTTAATCATAACCCCTATGTATTTTCATGAAACCAATGGTCAAGTAGGTCCAATAAAATTAAAATCCAAATGCCAAGGCCTTACAAACTTAATGAAACCAAGTCACACAATCAATACAAGAATGTTCAATGAGTATAGTTTGAAAGTTCTGCCAGCTACATAATGATAAGTGAAATGTAAGCGCAATAGGAATATTGACAAGAAGGATCATGACAGTTCAAATAATGATTTCAATGCGACTTCGAAAGGCTAAGTTTTCATGCTTACAGTCGTGAAAACAAAATAAAGTAAATGTGCAAGTGTCGCAAAAAATAAAAATGTTATGATTTGAAAATTGCGACGAAAAATTGATGTTTGCAAAACATTGGTGTAGGCAGCTTATAAGACAATAAAACAAAAATGTGAATTGACTACCAACAATGGTGACACACTAGTAGAAGCAGTTATCTCTTCCAAAAGGAACAAATTCAGATTAGGACAACAAAGATAATTCCAACTAAAAAAATAACAACCAGAAAATCGTATAAACATCATTGTTAACCAACTATTCCAGCAGTGTTTTAAAAGATGAAAATTTATAACAATCTTATGACCAACGATTCATGATATTAAAGATAAAATATCCAATACTGTTGGCATAGCCACTGCTGCCAGCAGGCGTCCATAGCCTCGACAGGGTTGCCATTTAACCCACTCTGACATCTGTATCCTGCCAAGAAGTTCTGGATCAGAATAAAGGGCGTTAAGAGGATTCTTATTTACGAATTTTCATATACCCGACATTGCTTCACTGCCAGTGGGCCTGTTCAGTAACCCGACAAAGTTGTCTTGGCATCATGCATGCATTTACCCACTGCCAGCAGGCCTGTTCAGCATCCCGGCGGGTTTACAAGCACTTCCCACAGCTCTTCTTAATTTTTTTTTATTTTGTTTATTTTTTATAGATATATAGCTGAGCGGGGTGACGCTGAAAATCATGATATTTTAACATATATATATATATATATATATATATAGATATAGATATAGATATAGATATAGATATATATATATTTTAGACCTCATCAAAAAATTTTAGCACTGTCCTTTATTTAGATCTAGAGATGTTTTATTTACAAAAACAACTTCCTAAGGCAGGGAGACATCTTCTGAGTCATTCCCCTAAGGAATAGGGACAGCGTAAAAAGATAATAGATGATCATGAAAATATTTACTCAGAGATCGGAATCGGTAATCTTCTTTCAAACAAACAGACTTTTCTAACACAGATATAAATTTCAGCAATATACTATTGATGTTTGTACAAATTTCTCAGAAGTTATTCCAATGAAAGAATTTTCTGTTTTCTTTATCTGAATAGCTCAGTGTATAGGTATGTGTATTTTCAAAAACACAAACTGATAAATTCGAAGAAAAATAAAAAACAGAAAGAAAACGGAAAAGCAAACAAAAATAAAATATGTACATAATATACAAGGGTCGTCATCAAGCAAAGTATCTTTTAAGGGCTTGGCCATTCACCGGATAGGTGTCAAGCTGCCCTTCAAGATTCTGCAATTGAAAAGAACTGGGACCTAACTTTTCAACAATTAAAAATGGTCCAAGCCATAAGTTTTGAAATTTTGTGTGCTCTCCCTTTCCCTCATGCGGTTTGTCCCATTTTAGGATGAGGTCACCTACTTTAAAACTCCTATCAGAAGCAGAATTAGAATCGAGCCAACTTTTAACCAATAGTTGATGTTGATCTAACTTACGTTTGGCTTGGGCTCTTACCTCTTCTAGCTTCATTAAAGCGTTAATTCGGTTTTCCAAAGGGGGACAATCTTCTTCTTCGACTTTCTGTGACAACTGAAGTGAAGGAAGAATAATGTGAGGTGGCATAATTATTTCTCTACCATAAACGAGAAAAAAGGGGGAGTTACCTACAACAACTTTTGGTTTTACCCTATCATCCCACAACACGTTTAGCAGTGCATTGTGCCAATTCTTGTGATTTTCAACCACCGTTCTCTTGATGATTTTGATTAAGTTCTTGTTTGTTGATTATACCAATCCGTTGCCCTGGGGGTAATAGCTATCAGAATACTTCAGCTTAGTTCCTTTTTTCAAAGAGAACTTGTTCATCTCAAGAGAGGAAAAGTAAGAAGCATTATCGAAAACTAAACAGTCAGGGATACCGAAACAAGTGATAATATTCGAATTTAGAAAGACAATTACCTGGCTGGTGTTGAAAGTTCTTAACGCAGCTGCTTCAGACCATCGAGTAAAGTAATCTGTGGTTGTCACAATAAACTTGTGCTGTTGCGAGGACGAAGGGTTGATTGGACCTATGATATGAAGGCCCCACTACTGAAAAGGGGAATCTACTGAAACGGGCTGCAAAGGAAAGGCTGGTTTTTGTAACCGCCCTGATGCTTTCTGACAGATGATACATTTATGACACAAGGCATGGGCGTCTCTAAAAATGATGGACCAGTAATAACCGGCTCTTAGAACCTTATGAGCAGTGGTGTCACCACAAAAATTACCACTAGTTTCTCCTGCATGCAACTCGAGCAAGACTTTTTCTGCTTCGTCTTTTTCAAGACAATGCATCATTACGCCGTCAAAATTTTGACAAAACAGAACACCATTAAACAGATGAAAGGAGGCATACTTCAGTCTCAATGCTCTTCTTTCGGTGGGGTCAAGGTGACGGGGGGCTGACCCATGTTCAAGACATAATCTTATATCGTCGTACCAAGGACTAACAAGGTTTTGTGTGCAACAGATTAGACTTTGATCACTTTGTCCTAGATTTGACATATCGCTTTCTTCTTACTGTCCTACCACTGAATCAACAACTAACTTGCATAACCCTTGGCCTGTCACTATCTGAGCTGGGGTGATTTCTAAGTCATACTCCTGCAAGGAGGTGACCCAATTGGCTCTCTTTTCTCCTAGTTCCTTCTGCACTAACAAGTACTTCATGGCTGGGTAGGGGACAATGAATTTCGTCCTTGACTTCAAAAGATAGGACCGGAAGTGCTTGACTTCTTTGAAAATAGCATAGGCTTGCCGATCTACCGCTGGGTAATTAAGTTCAGTGCCTTTGAAAGCAGAGCTCATAAAGGCAATGGGTACTTCATTGTTCTCGACATTCTTTTGGGTTAGGATGGCGGGATAGGAATGATCAGAAGCAAAAGTGTAGAGTGTAAACTCTTGGGAAAAATCTGGGCTCATGAGAGAAGGAGCGTCTATTATGGCCTTTTTTATTGCATTAAAATCTTGATTTTCTAGGGGTCCCCAGTGATATTGGGTGTCTTTCTTAATCAAATTCTGTAAAGGCCTGACCATTTCAGAGAAACTGGGGACAAATCTTCTCACGAAGTTGATCTGGCCTAAGAAAGACTACATAGAGTTTTTGGATGTAGGAGGGGGAATTTTTGCGATGACTTGGGTCCTTTCGGGGTCAATAATCATCCCTTCACTAGACACAATGAATCCTAAGAGTTTACCCTGTTCTACTGCAAAGATGGATTTTTTGGGATTCAAGGAGATGTCGTATTTACGACATCGAAGTAGGATGGCTCGTAAGTGAGCTAGATGATGGGTCCTTTCGGGGTCAATAATCATCCCTTCACTAGACACAATGAATCCTAAGAGTTTACCCTATTCTACTGGAAAGATGGATTTTTTGGGACTCAAGGAGATGCCATATTTACGACATCGCAGTAGGACGACTTGTAAGTGAGCTAGATGATCATTTTTGTTTTTACAAAATACAGTCACATCATCTAAGTAAACTGCAACAAACTGATTGATTAAGCCTCGGAAAGCAATGTCCATTGCTCTTTGAAAGGTGGCACCAGCATTAATCAATCCAAAAGGCATTTTGCGATAAGCATAACTGCCCCATGGAGTACAGAAGGTAGTTTTTAGTTGGTCTGGTGGAGACATCAGGACTTGGTTGTATCCAGAGAAACCATCTAGTAAGGATAGACTCTCAGAACCAGATACCTGTTGAAGGATCTGTTCCATGGGTGGGATAGGATAGTTGTCTTTATCAGACACTCTATTCAGGTTTCGGAAATTGACGCAGAGTCGAATTTCCCCATTTTTCTTCTAGACTGGGACAAGGTTGGAAACCCATTGAGCGTGGTTAACAAGAAAAAATATCTTAGCATTTAGGAGTTTATTCAATTCTTTTTGAATGGTCGGTTCGAGTTTGGGGTGCATCTTCCTCATTTTTTGTTGAAAGGGTAAGGTTTGAGGCTTCATAGGGATGACATGCTGTATGATGTTAGGGTCGAAAGTTTTGAGGTCATCATACGTCCATGCAAATACATCTTTAAATTCTTTGAACAATTTAAAGAATGCATCTTTTTCTTGTTGAGAACATCCCAACCCTAGATTAATGCACTGAGGATTTTCATTAGTTCTTAAGTTTACTTTTTCATAAGATAACGAGGAACTATTGGTTTTACAATTGACCGTCTTTTTAAATTTATCTTGAAGATCATAAAACTTCTCTAATCTAATTATAGATTTAGGGATCGAGTTTACCATATCCGATGAAGATTCAGGAGTTCTCGGATCTAGTATTATCGTGAAATCACGCAAATTGTCATCGTGCGTGTGTTCGTCTATCACCGCGCCTTGAAAGGTTTCTTCCATGTGCAAAAAGTTAATAATCTACTGATCATCATCAAATAATCTCTAGTTTTTTATGTTATCGGGAATGGATGGTCGGAAAAGAAGCTCAACGAAGAATGCGTCCGGGGACAAGCCTTTTGCAGGAAGAAGTTTAGAATCTACATTAGCTAATAGATCTGCTTCAGAGTTATTCAATATAGGAATAGAATTTATATTGAAAGCAGTAAATTTATTCATTAAGTTCCATACCTCAGACTGGTAGCTTTTTAGATGCGGAGACAAACAGTGGATAGAATATCTTACCTGTCTAACCACTATTTCAGAGTCGCTAAAGACGGTTAAATTTTGAATGTTCATATCCAAAGCTTTTCTGAGACCTTGTAGTAAAGCCTCGTATTCTGCAGTATTATTAGTACATTAAAATTCCAACCTACATGCTATTAATGTTTTGTTACCCGCCAGATCGATAATGACGCAGCCTACTCCGGCTCCTTCTTTGGACTTTGACCCGTTGAAATACAGAGACCAAATTTGATTTGCTTCAGGTACATAGGATCGTTGCGTGGAAGGTGTTGGCTGCATATATGCTACAATATCAGATTGTTGTTCTGGATTGGTGATAGGTGAAGCCTCAGCCATGAAATTGTCGAAGAAGGTGTCCATCCCTTGTACTTCAGGTGAATCAGCAGAAGGTGTATACGGTTCATTGGGATAGTTCAAATCTATGACCGTGAACTTAAGGTAGCGCTCATGATTTACTTTGATTTTATTAGGCTTTCCATTTTCTGGAAGCCATAGATGAGACCAATCTATCGAAAAATAACCATGCAACTATTCTGACCAGTCCCTGCTTAAAAACAGACCATACACTTCTGGAATATCCTCAACAATTATATCAATAACTTGATGAACCTTGGGGTTAGATGATAATATAATAAGCACATTCTTTAGTTCGCCTATAACTTTGACATTTGTCCGATCAAGTTGTATGCTTTTTAAAGTCGAGGGTTCAACTTCAACGTTAATCTTCTGGCAAACAGACCAAGGCATCACATTGGATGACGCCCTTGAGTCTACCATACAATTGTGCACGTTTCTATTAAAAATCTTGAAAGTTAATAGGAATGGAGGTACAGTTTTGCGAGTATTAAGAGTAGTAGCTTGCGGCTTTTTACTCGCAACTTCTAAGGCTACTTTATCTACATTATTTACATTATTTACATTACTTACAGGAAGGCTTCCTTTATCTTGAGGATCAGGATTATTTTTAGCGGAAGTCTTATGGGGAACTTTGTTTTGCACAACCTTGTTACCATTAGAATTACCATTTTTGCCATTCTCTGAAGTATTTTGCAACATTTTTTGAAGAAGAAATGGAAACTTCAATAACTCATAAATATAAATGTTATCCCTTAACTTTTTAAGATCTTCAACAACATCATAATATAAGTTGGGGTTCACATTACTCTGTTTAGTCTCAGCTGATTTAGATTTCTTTGGAGGCGAAGTTGTAGTGTTTTCGGTAGAAGGTTTGTTTGTTGTCTTACTCCTGGTATTATAAGGATGAACAGTCTCGAAGTTAGCTTGAAAGATGCTATCCGAGAAGTGTCCAAAAATGTTTGGAGAGGACTCTTCTTCTTGAACTATTTCTTGTTCAACTACCTCCTTAGGGGGCATCAAGTTATCTTGGGCTTCTAGGATTGTTTGAGGGGCGCATTGCAGGCTTTCTAGATTTAGGCCTTTGGTGGTTGGACTAGGTCGGTTGGTAGGAAAAGGATTCTGTAAAGGAGGTTTGTAGGGTCCTTTTCTAGAGGAAGCTTCTTCGGTCGACCTTTTTAAGTCTATAACTTGATTTGACAGTTTTTGAACAACTTTAGTTAAGTTTTCTAAATCAGAGTTTTTAGGTTGTGTTTTACTTTGAGTGGGTCTGGGGAGGATTTCAATCTTCTTTTTGGAAGAAGAACTAGTCTCAGTTTCGTTGCTAGTAGAGTCTTTAAGACTAAGTATGTCTTTTTCAATCTGGCTGGCCTCCTCAAAGGCTTCTAACAACGTGGCTTTCTTAGATCGTTTAACCTAAATAGCTATGCTTTGATGCAAATTTTTAGTGTAGTATGCTATTATAAGACTCTCAGCAGGCATAGAATCTGCAGGGATTCAATTTTTGAGTGTTAAGAATATTTGATTAAAATCTTTAACTTTTTCTTTTGGGTTCATTCTTAATCTAGAAAGATCCATGACTAGGACTTCCGGCGGTTTACCGTCTCTGAAATTTTCCAAAAAGCATGACTCAAAATTTTCCCAAGACACGATGGTATGGGGTTCTTGGGAAAAGTACCATGTGGATGCATTACCAGTATACAGGAACAACCTACAGACAACATCTTCACATTCAACATTGCGGATTCTTATGGCTAACATAAATTTTTTAATGTGATCTTCAGCGATCTGTTTTGAATCAGGGTCAAACTTGGGAAGCCATTTCTCCAGATGTTTAGGTAAAGGGTGTTGAGCTCCAAGTACAACTACGACATCCTGATCAAGCCAAGGTCTAGCAGGGTTGTTCTGATTTGCCATTGGGGTAGTGGGTGTGGAAGGATGAGAAGGGGAATTGCCTTTGTTAGAGGAATCTCCTCCAGAAGAGGAAGGAGATGATGGAGGTGGAGAAGGAAGTATCCCAGATCCTCCTGCAGCAGGATTTAAGATTGGATCTGAAGGATTCACAGTGAGGTTAGTGTCACCTAATTGTTCTCTGATATCAGAGAAGTCCAAAGGTTGACCCCACAGACAGTTTGGTTGCCTCAAAAGGGCTAAGGCACTATGTGTTTTAATAAGATATTGACGGACAATCTCTTGTATGTCACCACCTGTAGGATTAGGGGTTGTTGGCTCAACTGTGGTCTGTGGATTGTCGGTTGAAGTAGTTGCTATTTGAAGGGGAATATTATTGTTTAAATGGATTCTAGTCACTATAGGTGATCGATTAGGGGGGGGAGGAGTCTTGTGACCACCTCGTGCCATTAATTAAGTTCAGGCCCTCCTTCTAGCGCCATTTGTTGACGAGAGAAATCAACCATCCGTCAATTGAGAGAGTGGAACTGGTCCGGGGTTGTCTAATAACCCAATCCATTTGGGAAGAACCACCCTGACGGGTTTAGCGGCTCCGTTAGTCGATCTAAGGTCCTAAAAAAAAAGGAAACCTAATCTCCAAACAAACTAATAAACTAATCTAACTAAAACTACTATTAAACAAACTAACTAATCTAACTACTCTATATATACAATATACTAACTAATACTATACTAACTCTAACTAATTAACTATCTAACTACTAACTGAAATATAACTTATTCACAAAATGTACAATATCTACAATTTATAGATTTAAATAAAACCTGAAAAATTCATTTAGATTATGCCCTAAGACAAAAAAAGATATTTTTGTTGATTTTATAATTTTATGAACAGAAATAAAACAAAAAACTAAACTAAACTAAAAAAACTAATATACTAATTCTAACTACACATCTAACTAAACATATATATAACTAAACTACTAATATTATATTAAACTAACGAAAATAAATTACGAACTGACTTGGAGAAATGCTCCAGATTTGTCCTGTGTATAATGATCTTCTAAGCTGATCGGAGGGAGGAAACCCACAACGAATAATCCAGGAGCTTCTCGTAAATGATAGCTGCAGTGATCTTCAAGTATGATTACAGGACAAACAAGACATAAAAATCACAACAATCATATGATTTATAAATATCCACAGTTAGATAAACCCGTATGCAAAGATTTATACAAAATAATTCAATTGATGAAGAAGAGAAATCTGTCATTCATTAACCGAATAAAGTAATTGTTGTGTTTTTTAAATGTTGAAATAAATCAGACATGGATCATATTAATTAAATCATATCATTCTGCAAAATAATATGATAGCTAAAGTAGTCACTAATCAAATGCAAATTGATAAGCATAAACATGAAACAAAAGATTGATATTATGAAAGTGAAAGCTGTAGCAGAACATCAACTTCTGTCTCAGTTTGTATTAGGAATCCATAGCCTGGTTCTCCCACAAGTGAGGATGATCCTTATTACAAAAATAATAAGTATTTATAGGTTTTCCATAGGGTAAAACCTCCCTGTGGAAGTTATCAAAACGGTTTACATAAATCTGGGCAGATATCCCCAGTTTAACTAAAGTAGGAACCTACAATAAAACTAAAATACACAAATATTCCCCTAGCCTGTCCAACATGTCCCATGCAAATTCGAATTTACCTGAAAAGGGTAAAAAATAGACAAGTTAGAAGGATCCTTTATTAATAAAATGATAAAAATCTAATTCTATAGACTAGCTACAGAATCTTGCGATTATGTAGCTGGTCTAAATAAGACACATAATCAACATTAAAATCATTTGAGACTCTTTTAAAGAATTGAATTCAATTAACATCCAATGGCTATTTGAAAACGAATCAATCAATTTGAAATTGTTATACCATTCGAAATCAGACAGGATCAAGATCAATCAATGACTATAGAGATACGCGTACTCTGTTTCTTTTACCACAAAATCGAATGAACATAATCGTAATCAACAATTGTGAAATTGTTCGATATCAATTTGAAACAAATATAATCAAAACAAAGAATAGGAAATTGTTATGTCGCCTTATCAACAGGAGATATGATCGAAACCAGACAAGATCATTTTCAAATCATTATAACTGTAATGTCATAGCAAACGATTCATGCCATGAGTGGATTAACTCAAACTAGCGCGAAAATCAACTCAAATAAAATCACAACAGGATCAATTAATTGGTAACAAAATTCATAAGAATTATCCGATCGTTTGTAATTACAAATTGGGAAAACAAGATCAATTGACTCTGATCAAAATCATTCCATTCAAACGAATTATAACCGATTTTGATAGAAATAACCTAGGTCGACCAATTTGTTTTACGAATCAAACAGGGCATCAATTAAAATATGAATCCATCTTATAAAACCATCTTGCCAACTCAAGATATGGCATAATCCAATCAGAATAAGAGTGAATCGAACAGTTTAGGTTTTAACATAGTTATTACTAATCAAAACCATTCCATGATTCGGGCGTATTTGCACAGGCTTAAATGAGAGCATTGTTTTCATACGAAATAGAGTAGTTATTTTTCAAATTGAAACCGAACAGAGTTGTATTACATGACACATCATATTAAAATATCGTAACAACCAAACTCATTGAAATCGTTTACCAATCACAACATATGAACCATAACGAAATCAAATCCAAACATGATCGTATTCTAAATTGAGCGTGAAAAAATTCCTGTTCAGAGTAGATACAAAACGAATTCAATTGAAAGCAAACCATCAATTTCGTTAACTCAATCAGACAAATGAACAAATAAAATCCAAACGAAAACCATTCAAATCCAACAAAAATCTATCAATGGCTATACTAGGAATGATCAACTCATGTATCTAAAACGAAATTCCATTTATTTTTAGCAAAGCAAAAAATATACAGGATGAACACATTATGAAAAAGCCATTTTGAAATATAAACAGAGCTATTCGAAGACCAAATTCCAATCACTATATTAATCCTGGTCATTCACAAAGCTAAAATGATATCAAAATCCATACCTGTATGACGAGCAGAAGGCTTGATTATGACAATTTGGAGTTGATAACGACTATGGCCGATTCAACATTCCTGAAAACGATGGAGCCAGTTGTCTTTTGCTTCCTATCAACTGCTTGGAGTTTGTATCTTTGGCTGGTCAACACTATAACTTGACTTTCCAGCGATTGAATTTTTGATTGGAGTAGGGGAACATCGATGTAGTATCGTTCCAACCATAAATCACATTGGTCACAGGACGACTGTCTGGGTTTCGGAAGTGCAGGTGAGGGTTTGATTATATTGCTGAGGGTTTCATTAGGCAGTTTAATACCAGGGTAGCTAGGATTATTCCTTAGGCAAGGGGGAAGATTCGTCACGAAATAATAAGGTGGTTCAAGGCATAAACCCTGTGAGTAAGGGTACTCAATGGCTAGGAAACGTTGTATGTCAGAGTCTGAATCCTCACTAAGGACAATAGGCTTTGACTCAGCAGAGTGTTTAGGTTTGTTCCTAGCCATTCTCGAAATAAGCCGAGCATACTTTTTACCCTTAGCAATGACAGTAGGTTTTTCCTTGGGATTTTTGCTTACAGGCCTTTTAATAGTCTCAACCTTCTCAGTTATAGCATCAGGTAAGTCAACATCAGGGTCGGCCAAGGGTTTAGGTGAGGGTAGTAGGACATGGAAGGGCACAGGCAGCTTGGCCTTGGTTTCATTTACCACAGGCTTGTCAACTTGGACAGGGTCTGTATCATCAAAACCATTTCGAGCGATGAAAGCTCTCCAAATATCACCATGTAAACTCAAGTGATAAACAATGATAAGTTTAATAAGTCCATGCTGGAATAGGCTACTATCAACCTTCTCCCTTTTAAACCTTTTCGACATTTTATATAGGCTACGCTGAAAGTAAAAGGGTATATTCAATGAGTATCCCATAAATTTCATTAACAAACGTAGGTGGTAGAGAAAGACGAGTCCATATCGACCCTCACAGGTCAAAAATTGCTTAATTATTATGAAAAGGTCATGCCATCGAGGTTTTAGCATGGATATGGGCATACCTTTGTCACAAGAGGTGACCTTTCGGGAGATGAATAGAAGTGGCCAAGGCACCTCTTCCACTTTCAAATTTTTGAGCCAATGCTGGCCTGTGGTAGGAAACCCTATAGCAGAACTAATAAACTTCTCATCTATTTCCAACTGTATGTCACCCACCTTGGCTCTACAGCCATAAAAAATCAGAGTGAACTGTTGTGCCACAAATAAGTTAAAACCCTCAAATCTCTGCACGAAGGTAAGCCATCCGTTATCCTCCAAGTCTTTTCAGGCATTGTCAAATAATAGCAAGGGTTGGTTTCCGTTTGACTTGATTCACACGACTGGTGCCATGGAGCCGAGCGCATGGTAAGTCCAAGGTTTGGGTCATAGCACACATAAGAGAAGAGTGCATGAAGGGTTACTCGGGCTAACAGAGGTGAATGAGGATAAGGGATAGGCATAAATGTTAGCATGCGAAGGTGGTGGAGATTATCTTTGCCATGCATAATAGTTATTGCCAATAGTACCACCGCTGGCATTCATAGCTGTTCAACCTCACTATAGTATAGTTCAACAATCATGTCATTTGCCCAACCAATGAAACCAATAGTAAGTGTATAAACCAATGCGCGCAATCAACGTTGTGCCATAGTTTTAAACCATCAACATTCAATTTAAAACCAATACCAAATTTTTAACCATGCACCAACCTATCAGCTCATATCAATATTTTAACCAATGTGCCGATGGGTTTTCATATAATCAACATACCAATAGTTATGAAAAGATAAACATAGGCATTATATTAAAAGATATATATGAAGGATTTAATCATAACCCCTATGTATTTTCATGAAACTAATGGTCAAGTAGGTCCAATAAAATGCAAATCCAAATGCTAAGGCCTTACAAACTTAATGAAACCAAGTCACACAATCAATACAAGAATGTTCAATGAGTATAGTTCGAAAGTTCTGCCAGCTACATAATGATAAGTGAAATGTAAGTGCAATAGGCATATTGACAATAAGGATCATGACAGTTCAAATAATTATTTCAATGCGACTTCGAAAGACTAAGTTTTCACGCTTACAGTCGTGAAAACAAAAGAAAGTAAATGTGCAAGTGTTGCAAAAAATAAAAATGTCATGATTTGAAAATTGCGACGAAAAATTGATGTTTGCAAAACATTGGTGTAGGCAGTTTATAAGACAATAAAAAAAAATGTGAATTGGTTGCCAACACCTTCTTCGCAGTAATCTTCAACTCAATCTGTCTTTTTCAGTTATGATTCTTATCTTCTTTTAGCATAGTCACTGCGCGTTGTTGAGAGTCTCTCCAGGATAATAATTCTTCTTTCTCTGGGACATGTGCTTCAGTCTTTTGTGAGCCTTATGACATCCTTTTAGCTTTGACATTGGGGTCTCTAGTGTCAAGGAGCTTCGATCTATTCTTTTGTTCTTCAACCAACTATGCAATCTTCTTGGTCATAAAATATTTTAATTCTTGTTTCTTCCTTCCATCTAACTTCATCTCTATCAATCCAAGTTTTTCCAAGTAACATAGTAAATGAGGCGCTATCCTCAATAAATTTAATAATCTCAAAATCTTCTTCAGTCGAAGTTCTATTAGCATTCGTAGATATTTGAGTGAGCCTTCCACATAGGTTTACCAATTTTTCTCTGAAGAGTCTTATTCCTCCTAGTGAAGGGGTCATGGTAGGTTTCCCTATAGCTTCCCACATTCTCTCGTTCAAGATATTCATTTGTGTTTCCTCATCTAGAACACAATCAATTTCTAAGTCCCATATCCCTACTTCGATGCATTCTTTTTCTTTAAAGATCTCTGATAATCTGACATGTCGGTGTTCATTCAGGGTTTATTTCATCTAAATTAATACTTGCTCCAATTCTTTCTGAGGTTTTTCTATCTCTGGAGCTGCCTTAGGATTCATATGCATTCCTTTGAGCCTAGAAATCATTCTAGGGAAATCCAATACTTCATGATCTAGATATTTGCAACAAAGACAACTAGGTCCTCCACTAGGGCATTCCTTAGCTAGATGTCTTGATTTTCTGCAACTGTAATAGAGGGTTAATCCTCTCTTTCTTGTAACTGATCCCCAACCTCTTCTATACTTTACACCAGGATCATAGGGGCCAATCTGCAACAAATTATTTCTAGGATCCTGCATCCATTTGTTATTCCAAACATTCCTTCTATGCATAGGTATAACATATCTATCACTATTCTTATCAAACCTTCTTTCATCTAACAATGCCCTAGCTTTTAATCTAGGACATAATCTTTCAAGAATACCTAGATCCATGTCTAGAAACAAAATAATTTCACTTATCTTACTTCTACAGAGCACAAAGCTTTCAGATCTAGAACTTTCTTACCTTTATCAAAGCACAGAGCTTACAGATCTTACCTTTTTTTTAATCAGAAAATACCACTTTTACCTTTCTTAGAGTACAAAGCGTTAAGATATTTCTTCTTCAATATCAACCTCCTTTATTGCATATTTGATCTTTTTCTTTCTTGGCACAAAGCTTCACATGCTGAGTAGAACACTGCACACTAGGGAAACAGATCTATGCACATAGCATTCTTTGCATAAAGCTTCTTCTTCTCTAGTTACCAGTAATCACAGTTTCAGTCCCAGCAACAGAACCATTTTTTGGCACAGGGGAAGACCCAGGGTTGAACGCTCAAGAGTGTACCAACACAACCCTAACTACTGTCCCTTTCGGAAATACCTATGAAGCAGATGAAGTCTCACTCGAGGTAGAGGCAGGAGTGGTTGCAAGACTCAGGTGTCTGCAACCTTAGTTGGGACACAGATCTATGATTCTATCCTTATGGCACACTTAGCATCAATTATTCATCAATATTCAACCCTTCTTATACTTCGCAGATAGCACATAGAATTACAACATTCACTTAGATCTAATATATTTCATCACTTAGCAACAGTAAAATAGATCAGATCCAGTAGATTAGCACTAAGCATCTTCATACACATCAGATCTAACATTCATACACATCTAATAAGCGCAAAGCCTAAGTAGATAAATGTAAATATATCAAATCACTTAGCAATGGAAGAGATAAACACATCAAATCAAAGCACAAAGTATAATACATAGATTTATGTGGTTCACCCCCTCCCTGGGGCTACGTCCACAAACTCGTCTTCTTTATTAGTGTCTTCAATTGGTTACAACACCAAGTCACTCAAAACATTTACTTCATGTAGGATAAAAGATCTGCGCAGCTCGCTAGATCCTTCTTCCTTGTACTTCAGCACAAATCCTTCTACAACCTCTTACAACAAATTGCACTTATCTCTACAAACCTCTTACAACCATGCATGGATCATTTACAATCCACATCCGATCACATAGATCTAACTATTAGCACTAAGCCATCGACCATTCTTGCATTGCCTAAGTATCTATTTATATATTACAAAAGTGGGCCTAACCATGGGTAAACCCATGGGCCAACATCCCTTTCTCATTACATTAACCCAAAACCCTAAAAGAGGCCCAAAAGTGGACCGAGATTTCGTGATATCTTCTTCGCTTGGCGCTCCTTCTTCGACTAGCTATCGAAGTCCTAAAATAGGTCAAAATGACCAAGGTTACCCCAAAACTTGGTCAAGGGACAATAGTAGGAAATAGATCATTTCGAAACCTTAGCATTAGTTTGGTGGTCAGGGAACTTCAAGATGAGAGGTAAGAACCTGCACATCTATTATAGCAGGTTCCCCCAAACCCAATGGTAGTTTTTCTTTTTGTTTTCTTTCATGAACAAACCTAGGGACCCAAAAGGTAGATACATTAAATCTAAATCAAACCTTTCAACCAAGGTTCCTTCCGACCTTTTCAGGGGAAGGAACATTCCCCTCAAAAAATTCGTATACCGATACCGAAAAACAGTAACTAGCTCAACCCAAAGAGCTAAAGAAGTCTATGACGAGGCTAAGACAGGGAGCACTATAGAACAAAAAATTGAAGCATCATTAATAGTGGGACAAGAGGCAAGACCACTTGAGCCTTCCGTAGAACCAAACAATACAACATTTGTTTTCCTAACACCATCAAGAGATACTAATTTTGAAGATATCATGACCCTGAATAGGTGAATATTTTTTTTGGTAGTTCAACCAATATAATTGTCTCTCAAATTGATACAGAAACTTTGGCACCCATAACCTCAACTGGCTCGAGTAGAGTCCCAAACATCCAAACAAACAAAATTCCTTCCCATCATAGGGATACCTTTCCTAGAAAAAAACCTTGGGATACCTTGTTCTCTTCAAGGATAAAACCACCTAAGTACCCTCTTTTTTGAAACCAAACCAAATATGGATGATCAGCAAGATCACAACAATGTAAGACATGAGGAGGGAGAAGAAGTTGGAAACCAAACCGAAACTACCTTTGGGTTTTTTTATTTTGGACACCACACTAAATTTCAATATGAAAAATATTCCTCTCTCAACACTTCCCACCTTTTATGGTAAAAGCAGTGAAGATCCGAATACCTTCGTATTTGAGTTCGACATCTTTTGTAGGAGCTACAACTACTTACAAGATGCCCAGAAACTAAAACCCTTTCCTGCCACCCTCAAGGACTTTGCACTAAGATGGTTCATGGGTTTGGGAGAGTTCAGTATTAGGTCTTGGGAAGCCATGAAAGAATATTTATTAAAAAGTACCAAGCCTACTGCAAGACCAAGGAGTATCATAATGATATTTTCAAATTCCAACATTTATAAGACAATAACCTCGAGGATTATATGGAACGATTTTCTTATATCTCCCAAAAATCAAAATACCATGACCTTCCAGATGATGCAGTTAGGGATCTTTTCCTCAAAGGGATTTCAAATGAATATCTATAGATACTTAACTTGATGGAATCAAGTGACATCTCCCATAAACAATTTTCCAAAATATATGAAATATGTAAAAATTACTTGAGGAGCAGAGCTAAAACATGGAAGAATGTTTAGGACCCTTACAGTAGAATATTAAAACCAATTATTTTAGGTGGTATCATGAGAGTAGATATAGGGACCCTTTTAGAGAATTTAAAAGTAGACATCTTAAGCACAATGGGTTCCCAGTTGGACACCCTAAAAATTAAAAAGAATCAGGAGGAGGAAAATGCAGCAATGCGCATATATTTCCCAAGATGCAGGAGGAAGCATTCCTCAAGGGAATTCCCATGGGATAACATTTCATCTTGTGACTTCTGTATGGAGGAACACTCAACTGAAAAATATCCATCATTACCTGGTTTCTTATCCATATATAGGAGTGGGGATCCTCGAGAGTCCTTTTATGAACCTAAAAGGTCATGGCAGGCTAGGAACCAACCTACATACCCAGATATACAACCTCAAGTTCCACCCTATTATCAACAACCACAATAGTGGAACTAACCAAGTTGGAAAAAATGGTCTACACAGTACCAAAATCCTTGTATTCAAGGATGGAGAGTAGCGAATAACCAAGGGAACCCTCAATATCCACTGGTCCCTATTCCCAACCATCATTACCCTCAGTTTCCACAGAACATTCTACAACTTCTACCAGGTTTTGTTCCACCAGCTTTACCTCCTATTCCACAAAAACCACCGCAACAATATCAAAATGAAAGCTCCCCAAGACCAACTTTTTTACTGGCACAACTAGTTCCTAATACGAATAATAATCCCACTCAACCTCTTCATAATGTTGATATGCAAGCCTTCCCAATATATGTTATTTCTCCCATTCCATTGCAGGAGATTTAACTCCGTTTGGGAAGAGTATGGATAGGCAAAGGCCTTTAGTAGTCATCCATGAAAAAGAAGAAGAGGATATCGTCAAACAACCCATGGATGACAATAGTTGGGAATATGTTATTATTCCTAAGGATCAAGAACCCAAGCTTCCCCAAAATGAACCTTCACAAATTACAAAGGGCCCTCCTTATCCAGAAATATTAGTAATCGAGAAACCTACCACCCGATCAGAATTTGACATCTTCAATGAATTGAAGAATATTTGTGTCGAGATTCTCTTGTTACAAGGCATTAATAATATTCCAATATATAGTAAGGTGGTCAAAGAATTGTTTATTAAGAATCTAGGAAGGAAGCAGAAGGATCCTCCAACAATACATTTGATAGGAGAACTTTTTGAGTACATATCAGAGTAGCCTAAGGTAGAAAAATACGGAAACCCGGGAAACCCCATAGTGACCATAACCATTAATGAGGTTTCCACTGGGAACACTCTCATATACCTAGGGGAATCCATCAATCTTATGACCGTTACCACCTTGGAGGAACTACAGTTAAAACCTCTTCTTAGAACTACCCCAATTATTTTGGAGTTAGCAGATAAGACAAGGGTTATACCTGAAGGAAACTTGGATGACATCATAGTTACTTTAGCCTCATGGGAGTACCTAGTAGACTTTTTGGTCATACACTCAAAATATCCTACCAAAGGCCATCTCGTTATTTTGGGAAGACCTTGGTTAGCCATAGCCAATGCATTTATTGGTTGTATAGAGGGAGAAATGACCTTCTCAAATGGACTCTCTATCCAAAAGATCACAATATATCCTCCAGCTCAACCTATCATGTAGAATATATGGTGTCTTAAATTTCCATACGAGAATGAGGATTGGGAAGAACCTGTGTTGCCAAGTGACCATGCCTGGGCACTTCAGGAGCACACAATGGAAATTGTGTTAAACCTATTTATTTATGCTATCACATGTGTGGATTTTCCACAATCGTTTCCCCAATTTGACTACATGTTTGGGGAAGAATTTCAGGAACAACTGGACCCATCAATTTTTTCTTTGAAATCTTTTATCTTCAAGATAAATGAGTCTTCCATATATTATACCATGTCATACGAGATTAACCTAGGGAAATTTCTATATATAAATTATGGGCTAAATGAAGACCAACAAAACTAGTTTGTAAGTGTCCTTAAAAAAAAATCAGGGGCATTTGCCTGAGAATAAAATGACATGAAGGGTATACACCCTGACACATGCATTCATCACATATATACCCAGGGGGAAGTAACACCTATTAGGAAACCCTAGAGAAGGATGAACCCAACACTCAAGGATATAGTAAAAGAGGAGATCCAAAAGTTATTAAATGTCAGATTTATTTATCCCATCTTCGGTAGTAAATGGGTATCCCCACTTGTAGTGGTTCCAAAGAAAGTGACCTGGAAATGGAGAATTTGTTTTGATTTCCAGGAACTCAACAAATCCACTCTGAAGGATTAACTTCCTCTTCCTTTCATTGACCAATTTTTGTATACCCTGTCTAGAAAGAAGTATTTCTCCTTTTTAGATGGATATAGTGGGTACAATCAAATTCTCATAGCACCCGAGGACCAAGACAAGACCGCATTTACTTTTCCTTGGGGAAATTATGCCTATAGGGTCTTACCATTTGGATTGTCTAATGATCCGACCACATTTCAACGAGAAGTACTAGGAATATTTGTTGATCTTATTCATGACTATGTGGAGGTATGCATGGATGACTTCATAGTATATGGAAATAATTATCAGGAAGCCTTAGATAATTTAGAAAAATTCCTTATCAGATGCCAAGAAATGAACCTATCTTTAAGTCATGAAAAATGTAAAATGTTGTTGACTGAAGGAGTGGTTCTAGGAAATCATGTTTCATCTAAAGGGATCAAAGTCGATCCTGCAAAGATTGAGGTCATTGTCAGAATTCCACCCCCCAAAACTCGAAAAGAGGTGAGAATATTTCTTGGACATGTTGGATACTATCGGTGGTTTATTGAAAATTTCACAAAGATTGTTTCACCCATGTTTGGATTGTTAATAAAAGATGTTGATTTTCTTTGGACTGAGAAGTGTCAAACTACATTTGAAACCCTAAAAGCTAAGTTGTCTGTGGCACCAGTTCTTAGAGGGCCCAATTGGACTCTCCCATTTCATATATCCATTGATTCCTCTGACACTACAATAGGAGGGCTATTAGAGAAGAAATAAGACCAGCAATCCTATGCCATTTATTTTGTGAGAAAGAACTTGTCCCCTACCGAGTTAAACTACACAATTACCGAGAAGGAATTCTTGGCAATAGTTCATGATATCAATAAGTTTCACCACTACATCACAAGTTACGAAGTATTTGTACATACAGATCATTCCACCATTAGATTTATCATGAATAAACCCATAACTAATGGTCGAGTGACTAGGTGGCTCCTACTATTGCAAGAGTTTAACATCATTGTTCTTGACCGACCTGGAAAGGAGAATTTGGTAGCTATTTTCTTTCATGAATAAAAAATGAGGATGATTATATTCTTGTAGATGATAGTTTCCTAGACATGCACCTTTTTCCATTTTCTGTAAATACCCCATGGTTTGCAGATATGGAAAATTATTTGGCTAATAGGAAGTTACCATCTCATTTTTCACCTCATGAAAACATAGAATTATCACGCAAAGTGACAATTACTCTTGGGTTGGCCATGAAATTTTCCGTACAGGTCTTGATTTGATTATTCATAGATGTATCCAAGAAGACAAGATATTAGAAATACTATGAATTTGTCATGATGGACCATGTGGTGGCCATTTTTCTAACAAATGTACGACATATAAGGTGTTACATTCAGGTTACTATTGGCCTAGAATTTTCAAGGATGTTGCCAAGTATGTGAGGAGTTGTGATCGTTGTTAAAGAATAGGAAGACCCATGTCAGCTGATGAAATTCCCTTATGTTCCCAAGTCAAGATATAAACTTTTGAGAAATGGGCCCTTGACTTTGTAGGACCAATTTGACCCATGTCTCGTCAGAAATTTTTTATTTTAGTTTGTACAAATTATGTCACCAAGTGGGTAGAGGCAAAACACCTATTTAGCGCTACAGAAAAATTTGTTGTCGAATTTATTTATGAAGACATATTTACCTGCTTCTGTGTCCCTTGTGAAATTGTTACAGACCAAGGAACTCAATTCACTTCCAAGTTGATGAGAGAACTAATGGAGAAAAATGCGATTAAACACTATAAATATTATCCATACCACCCACAAGATAATGGTCAGGTAGAGTCTACCAACAAATTTTTGGAAGCTATCTTAACCAATACTGTTCAATTACATCATTGGGATTGGGCTGATAGGATTCCAGAGGCTCTATGGGCATATCGTACCACCTGGAAAAACACCACTAGGCATGCTCCTTATGAGCTAGTATATGGGAAACAAGTACTTCTACCAATATAATTTCAAGTAAGGTATTAAGAACCTGAATAGATCTACAAATATAATCAACACAAATAATAAATACACAACATATCCACAAAGAAATATAGAAGAAACCACACTTTATTATTACCAAAACCCTTGAGGTAGGGCAACACCATACAATGGATCCTATTATGGAAGGGATCCTCTCCTGCTCACTTGCCTCTTCGAGGGACCATCCTCCTATTGAGCTACAATTAACAATACAATAATTCTCTTCATGTCCCATTAGATTGTTTGAACCCCTTTATATAGTACTACCATCACCTAAGAAAATTTTAGAGGAGGAATCTTCTAGAAGTAGAACCTTCTAAGAAGTCCTCTTACATTTATTATATCTAATTACCCATTTATTATATCTAACTACCATAGTGGGCCTTATTTAATAATATAGTGGACCTAGTACACCTTACATTGAATGGACTTCACTCTTATCACTATGGGCCCTCTGCCCCCCTCCCACTACTTCTCTAGCTACCTTACATTCCATCTCCCTTATGAATGTGTTGTCATCAATGCTTGATGTACAAACATATACCAGGGTCCCATGAATAAGTGTGGACCAAAATGTTGAAGTAGAATAAATAACCATGGTCCCATTGATAAATGGAAGCCACCATGTTGAAATATTCCAACCTCCATTGTAAACCAGGGTCCCATGTCCAATTGCTCATGTGAATCCCACATGGAAGATATCGACACCCAATAACCAACTGAAAATGATGCTCCAAAGATTGTCACCTGTCATGTGGATCCAAATAAGAAGATCCATCCACATAGTGGAAAATGGTCATAGCAGGATCTGGAAGGAATAATATCACTGTAGATTATGAAAAATGGACGTTGGTAATAATCATTGGCTCCTGATTTGTCACCTTCATACTCTCTACAGAAGATGGATTAGAGTTATCAAATAAAATATGAAAGTGGTTGTCATCCTAGAAATGACAACTATCCATATAATAATCATTGCAATCGGCCTCCAAATCATACCAAACATACATTTATTGATTATATTCATCCCTGATGTTTTCCATAATAAATCTCTCCTATATGCTATCCAATGAATCTTTAATACTATGAAAAGTATCATTGAGGTAGTTTGTGAGGCCATGCAATCTAGCATCCAATGTGTCATACAATTGGGATTTGAATGCTTCCGTAATTTATAGAATTTATTTGAGGTTATGAGAGGAAATAGCCTTCTGATCACCCTATGAAATATTCAGTCCCGCATCTATCATGAAAAAACCCCAAAAATAGAACAATAAGTTACGGTAGAAAATCGCGACTTTTTCTGGAAAAACCCTAAAAAAACTGTTGAATTTAAAATGCTCATAACTTCACTTCACGGACTTTGTTTCGGATGAATTGTTTTTTTAAATTGGGTCAAATTGTGAGAGGAACTCAGATATGTAATTTTTTTAGGAAAATTCGGCCTCCAGATACTAAGAAAAAAAAAAAAAAAAATCGTGTCGCCGTCCACGAAAAAACCCCTGAAAATTTTCAAATTTTAAAACTTCAATATCTTGACTTCCCAGACTCCGTTTCAGACGATTTTTTTTTTCAAATTGGGTTTTTTTATGAAATTAACTCATATATACAACCTGTTTCTGTACATTTTTCATAGAAATATACCAAAAAGTTATGTAATGTCACAGCCCTCTTTTTTCTTCTTCGAAAAACAATCTGCAAAAATACAAAATATTTGTCCACAATGTATGCCAAGTAAGTTCTCTGATACCACTTGTTAAGAACTTGAATAGATATACAAATATAATCACAAAAAATATTGAATACAAAATATATCAACAAATCAATATAGAATAAACCACACTTTATTATTACCAAACCCGTGAGGTAGGGAAACACCATACAATGGATCCTATTATGGAAGGGATCCTCCCCTGTTCACTTGCCTCTTCGACGGGGCATCCTCCTATTGAGCTACAACTCACAATAAAATAATTTTCTTCATATCCCATTAGATTGTCTGAAGCCCTTTATATAGTACTACCATCACCTAAGAACATTCTAGAGGAGGAATCTTCTAGAAGTAGAACCTTCTAAGAAGTCCTCTTACATTTATTATATCTAATTACCCATTTATTATATTTACCTACCATAGTGAGACTATTTTAATAATATAGTGGACCTATTCCTTGTTACATTGAATGTTCTCCACTCTTATCACTATGGTCCCTCTGCCAACCCCCCCCCCNTACCTCTCTAGCTACCTTACATAAGGACCTTCCATATTGCCGTAGGATTGTGATAAAACTTAGATGAGGCTCATAAAAAATGAGCCCTATAATTAAATGAGTTGGATGAGATCAGGAAAGATTTTATCCAATGAATAATATTAGTCCAAAACCAGAGGATCAAGTGGCATGACAAGTTTATTAAGAAGAAACACTTCCACCCTGGTGATTAGGCTTTGTTGCTTGAATCCCGATTTAAAACCTTTAAAGGAAAACTCACCACTCAATGGTTGGGTCCTTACGCAGTAGTCACCGTATATGACAATGGAGCTATGAAAATAAAAACAATTGATGATGGACAAGTCTCCTTTGTAGTAAATTGACACCAACTCAAACTTTATCACATGCCCATTTCCAAAAAAGATGTTCTGCAAGTCATGTCAATTGACAAGGAATTGGCCTTAGTAGATGCGGAAATCCCCCCTTGTTCTTGAATGTTTTCTGAATTTTCGACTGTATATATGTAAATAACTTTGAATTTTGTTGATAAACAATTCTATAGATTTCTGTAGGTATTTATTTTACCAGGAGTAGACAGTTTCAAGGAAATATAAAAGAAGGATTTTTTCTCCAAAACAATGCTATACTTGAACCTTGTTGTCTTCTAAGCATCAAATGAATAATGACTTGTTGTAATTAGCCATATTTTTGCAAAGGTTTTTGTCTTCTTTCTTTAAAGGAATCTTAAAAAGGAGTTTCTCTTGAAAACCTTTACCACTATATAAGGAAGTGATACTGTAACCATCAAGCTTAGAGGTCACTTATACAGTTTCCGCAAGAAACCTAAGTAAGTGAGTAAAGTGTCTTTATTAAAGAGTAACAAGGAGGTTTGATTAGTAGTTAGCCATGGAAACATAAAAAAAAAAGGAAGAAAGTGAATTGAGCCTAAAGATACCTTTGTGTTCTTTCCCAATGGTACCATCCACTACACACTAAAATACTTGATCATACCATATCTTTATATACGCTACGTTTGCTTAAGCACCCCTTACATCAGAACAATCACTAAGGAGTATATAACATAAAGTCATCCTCTAACATAAATACCATCCCAATTAAAAAAAAGAGAAAAAATTGTTTTCAAAGATGTCCCCCCATCTTCTTCCACAAAGAAATCTTATATTAAAATATTAAAAGATGGAGGGCTAGTCTTTGAGGGTCTACGAGGCTAACCTGCTAGGATACTGAGCATGTCTACTGACAGTGGGCACCAGGCTGTGGTATGACTAGGTAAACACATCAGAGTAATGAACATGCTTGCTGGTAGTGGGGCATTCTACCTAGCGAGTATGATAATCTGACAAAAAATAATAAGAAATTTAAACTTGTCCCGATGTACGACATTACTTGTAGACAAGTCTGACATGAAGTATGTATGGTTAAGCTAAGATTAATGAACTCCATAAATATGCCATCAGGAACTAACTTTGAGACTATCTTGAAAATCTCTCACCTACCTCTTCTTATCTATATATATGATCTTTTATCCTATAGGTGGGGCCATAGTCTAACCCTCCCATTAGACCGATATGTGAAATTTATCTCTACACTTAACAAGTTGTAAATATTTGGCTATTGGGAGAATTGACTGGTTTCCTATATTTTTTATTGTGAGGTGACACAATACTTAGGTGTGGGGGAGTGGTTTCATGAGTTGACAAATTATAACACTTCCTAGAATAAGTAAAATCTTTGTAAAAATTTATGTGTATTGTATTCATGATACAGGCTATAACATCAACAATTATTTTATTTTAAAATTTTAATTCCTTGTGTGTTATAAATTTTTGTACATTTCCTTAATAGACCACTTAACTGGTTTATTTTCATTAAATAATGTTCATTACATAGTTGAGATTACATGTCTTATGCGAGATAAAGGAATAGATTGACTAAGCACAATGGAAAAACAAGAACACTCTGCCTCTGCTCTTATTCACTGCGACTATCAAAATCATTTAAGAATGAAGGATGTGGATAAAACATACATTACATGAAGAAAAACATTTCATTTCACACAGGGGTACCATATGGAGTTTCATATGAGGTTCCATTTAAAATACCATATTAGGTGCCATATGATGCACCATATGAAGGATTGGATGAGATGTATACACCAATTAATGTCCACAATTTTAGATAACTAGGAATCAATTGCATTTATTTGAATTAGTTAATCGCAATTGATATTTTTTTTTTTATATACTAGGGGAATCGGTAACAACGGCAGTATCGTACTCGCGTGACACGGGGTCGAATCCCGTCGGCTGCCTTATAAACCCTAGGGAGAAACGCACAGCCCGCAAGCACGCCCTCCGAGTAAATCGGGGTGAGAATCGACCTTGAGACCTCATTTTACATAGTTCCTTCCATTTACACGGCACTTGCCAATTAGTCTACACCCCTGCGGGCTAATCGCAATTGATATTAAATGATACAATCCTTAGACATTTTTGTGATCAAATGTCCAATTCAAAGACTTGGACATTGATCTAACCTCTTCATCATTACGATTGCCTCCCAAAATATTCCTTCAAATTTGAAATTGGTGCACTCATGCTCACACATGGAAACTCATGTGTGATGAATGTAACTCTTTCCACCGAGGGCAGATTGAAAAATGGAGGGATCACTCAAATCATTATTCCATTTATGCAGATCATTCACCCTCTACTCAATTACGTTCACCCTCTTCTTAATCATGCTCATCCTCGATCTGATTGTGCCCTTCCTCTATCAAAATCCACCCTCTATCCATTTCTCCACACTGTCGCCATGCTCAAATGGTATGTGTCATCCTCATATGCTGACCTATTTTCCATCCCAGAATTCGCACAGTGCAGGGAAGTGTTCCTTTGCGTAGGATGGGGGTCATCCTTGGCTCATATGTAGGGCCACGATGATGAAATTTCTATGAAATTATCCCTTGGATTTGATGGAAGGATGGCATTCATGGGGTCTCTCACTTTTGTGGTCTCTAAGGAATCTGTTGCTTCAGCCACAAAAATTCCAAGAGTTGGAGACCGCTTGTTTAAACACCACCAGTTGCCAAGAGCGAGCTATAATAGGGTTTTGAAACCTGAATTTCAGAATATCTTTGGAGCTAAGGGATACTCCAAGGAGTAGATTAAAGAGGATCTAGTTAACCCTCTCATAGTCATCACCAGATTGATCACTTGTGAAGGTAGATATTTCATCTTTAAATCCTGTCACTTTCGATTATTAGCTCACTTTCAATTCAATAAGCCATTGAATTTTCCTTTTTACTTCTTAAAGAGTCTTGAGAATATGTCTTCCCAAGTATGGAATAATGTAACCAATCTCCATAACAACCTATTCCACCATGGCCTCATCAAACTAATTGTCTTAGCCGAGTTGGGAAAACATGGGAAAACGTGGGATGAGTTCATTTACCAATTTGCAAACCCTCACATTACAATCAAGACTAGCAATAAAACACTTGATCTGAGGATTGTTTCCCCATCCAAACCCCATTCTCCAAAGAATCCAAACCCTCCTGCTCAAGATAGTTCTTTACCGGAACAAAAGTCCAAAATTGTTGATACCCCTGCAACCTCATCGGGAAGAAAGACCAAGAGCCTATTGCTAACTCCCCAATGCCTTCAATGTATATTGATCCGGCACCCAAAAATCTACAAGAGGTAATTCAACAAAACTTCCCTATAGTCCCCACAAATAGGAGAGGATCTAATTGATTCAATAGAGGATATTTTCGAAAGAGTAACCAAAATACAAGAGGAAAACCTTATGAAAAACACCCAACCAGTTCAGACCCTATCCAAGTATCCTCTGATATCGAAAGCCCTCATAAATGACTTAGGGAAGTGTCTGTAGAAGAATTGGAGCCTCATAGAAAGACAAAATCTAAACCTACTTCTTCTCATAAATCCCTTGTTATTCCTACCTCAAATATTACTACCCAACATCCCAAAACTGATAGACTTTCTACATCTTTCAAGGGATACAATCCCTCTTCTGAGATATCTGATCATACTCTAGCCATTGAAAATCTACAACAGGAACATTTTCAGTTGCTACAACAATTGGAAGAGAGGAAGACTTTGTATAAGAATATTCACCATGACAATGCAATACTGCAAGAAAATATGAATTCCTTCTAACGATTGGTTGATGAAATGACCAAAACCAATCTAAACCTTAGGACACAATTGAAACAACATAAGAGGCACAAGACAAAATCTTCAGCGAAAGAGGGAGAAGTTTCTAAAGCTAATCCTTCTCAGTAAGCCTAGTCATATGGGGCAATTCATTTTTGTTTGCAGTGGGACCTGCAAAATATTAGGTGTGGGGGTAATGTTGGGCTCACAATTTGGTTAAATTAATGATGATGATTAGATCCTTTTGATCGGTATTATATGTGTATTTTACTATTTTGAAGAAGTTTTCAAGGATTCTTATATCAAATCATCATAGCTTATACCAGGTACATATGATAGATGTTTATGATAGTTTTAAGTTTAATTCAACATGATTTAATGATTGGAATAAGCTAATGCGCGATAGGTGTGTCACAGGGAAAAATCGCAAGGTGTTTTTCCATCCAGCACTCTGTCCGATACTCCATCTAGCACTGCATACAGTACTTCATCTAGAAATGCATCCGGCACTCCATCTAACACTAAAACCATGGGCGAGTTGGCGGTTGTTATATTGGTGACTTGTACAAGGTGAATCAATGACTTGGGTTTTGATCGTGCTCGTGGCCTCCAGCTACTGATCTCTTGACATCTTCGATTGGGTTGTCATGCTGAGTGTTGAGTGGCTCGTTTGGTTTCTAGAAACCACATGCAGTTTTAGTGCATTTGATATAATTTGTTGTTTTTAGAGGAGGTTGACCCTTCCAGTGGTCGACCTCTCGACTTGTAACACTTATAAATACCACAGTAGTGGTCAGACAAGTGTTAAGTTAAGAATTTTGAAGCTAGAATTTATTTTTTCTGTGTAATTCAAAGATGTCTCTATAAACTTGTGAAAGACTGTGTTTTTAATTTAAATTCCAAAATTGTGCTTCTTGAGGTCATGATTCGTTGTTGAGGAGTAGCCACGACCTGTTGGGGGGCCATCAATGGTATGGGTGAATATTTAGTTAGTTATCTTGTGTATTTAAGTTGTGCAATTGCCATTTCTTTCGTTTTATGTTATATGCATTTTTATCACTTTACATATTGTGTATTTGTTGTTCATAGCTTAATTGTCCAATTTCCTTTTTGCAGGTTGCTTGTTAAGGATAGTGTTAATATTCTATGTCTCTTTAATTAATAGGAAATAGCTTGCAAGCTTATCTACTAAACTTCTTGTCTGATTAAATGCTAGTTTGAATTTATGCAGATTTAAATAGAATGGTTAAAACAAAGTATTGAGCTAATCTAGAATATAGAGTTTCTTTGGCAAGGCTTCGATGGATGAATAGTTACTAGTTTTGATTTTGATTCTTGAATTCCTTATCTAGTTTTCTATTTAGATTTCTTATCTAGTTCGTTATTTAGTTTCCTTATCTAGTTTTCTATTTAGTTTGCTTATCAATTTTCTCGTACTATGTTAAGATAGAAGTAGGATTTGAATTATGTTTTTATGAGTATTTCAATTTGTAATTTGAATTGTTAATAATAGAATTAGTTTAGTTTATTTCATGAAATTTCCATTCTAGAATTAAAATTGCAATTCTAAATATAAGTTTTATTTTGAGTTAATTTTTTAGTTATAAATATCTAATGGTGTGTACTTTCTTACATTAGCATAGGAGTGCATTTGAATTCGGTAGAATAGTGTTTTTTTTATCGTTTATGATGAATTCATAAAATGACAAATCATGTGGATTTTCAAGATAGTTGATAGTTCTTCTATGATGGCTAAGATCTCATTAGATTGCTTGATTCATACCTTTCATTTCTCCATAGAAGTTAATATTGAAATTATTCCTCTTGAGCTATCACTGATCATTAGATGCCATCGTGACATCATAAGAAAACGAAGACATCATCATCATCATCATTACATTTGAAGTTCTTGTTGTTATAGATTAAGATTAGTCTTTGAACACTATCATAATGCTTTTCATTAAGTAGATTAAGATTTCCTTTTGTAGATGAGAAGTAATTATGAATTTTATCTTAAGAATAGAGTTCACATGCTTAATAATTTGATTAGTTACCTGTTGAGTATTTTTGATTAGTTTACTTGATGCATAAGTTTTAATAGGTTATTTAACTGCTTATTTTCTTACTTGTTGTTGCTTCTCATTAATACGAATAGATTGATTGGATTGGTTTGTTGTTGCTATTGTTCATTGAATAGATTAAACAAATGGTTTTCTTTTTCTCATTAGATTGATTAAGTTAACTTGTTCATTTTAAGGTTTTCATTTGCTTCCTTAGGAAAATCCATCGATTCATTGTTCAAAAGTTACTTAGGACAAATAGTTTAAGTTCCTTCATAGGGTTTGCTCATTGATAATATTTTCTTAAGTAGATTAGCTATAGAAAATTTTCTTAATTAGAATATACCACCTTGTTTTCCCTTGGTTATGGAAGTATGCGAAGATCAAGGAAGAAAAGGGAGAATGTGAACTATGCAAAAGACACAACGATTATTATTAGATCGAAGTGAGCAAAAGAGTAGAAAGGATGGAGCGAAGCCTAAGGAAGAAAGCCATTCAACGAGGATATTGGGGAGGATATGTCACCAAGAGGAAAAATCCATCGTTGGATGCTTTGGAGCACTGCGTGAGAAGGAATGAAAGACAGGTTGGCGAAGCCCTAAAAATATGGGTCAAGTTGACCTAGGGTTTTGGACACCCAGGTTTCCGCCTAAGGCTTTCGATGAGCTATTGTAATGTATAAATAGAGGTCTAAAAGGCCTAGGTTGGGTTGATAATTTGGGTTGCTATGATAATATTGAATTGTGGATGTTGGTATTGAGTTAGGCGAGAGAGGAATATTGTGTGAAAGGGAATTGTTGAGTATGAAAGCCTTCTGGATTGTAAGATCTTCAACTGGGTGCAAAGATCAACCCTGTAGTTGCATGCATAGGGAGGGGAGAGAAAGAGAGGAGAAGAAAAGAAGATATTCTAGCTAAGAGCACAGACAAGAACAATATGCTTTAACATAATATAATATAGCACAGTTCTGTGGATGTAGCCCTAGAGAGAGGGTGAACCACGTATATTTTGAGTTGTGTGTGATTGATCTTCTATCTCTGTCATTAAGTTACTATGATTGCATTACTATTTCAGATCTGATAAGTAGGTGTGCAGAATATATCTAAGTTGATAAGTGATATGTGAATTCTATGTTGTTCTTGTCTTAGATCCACTTGATATTCCCCTTGGTTGTAGACATCTCTATCCTACAACCCCCTCATAACTGCTTCGGGTGAGACTGCATCTGCTTCATAGGTGTTTCTGAAAGGACCAATATTTAGGGCTTGTTGGTGTGCTCTTGGAGATGAACCCTGGGTCTGCCTCTGTGCCAACAAATGGATCTGTTTCTAGGACAAGAATCTTCTTGAGGGAATGTCAAGGTGGTTTCCATCGAAGACAGATATTCAAAAGTGGACAAAGGATCAAGAGAAGGACTTCAGTGAATCCCATAATAAGAACCCTAATCTTAGCACTGAGGATTGTCTAGAAAGATATATATTCATCGATATACACGAGATATTATTTGGAGGGATCCATCAGGACTTATATGAGTGGCTAGCTAGATTAGTCGATACCCAGTTCAAGATTCGATCTAGACTTCTTGTTGTTTGGACGTCGGAGTTGATCAAGAAGGTCAAGAAAGATGAGAACATCATATCACGAGCAGTAGATCATTTTTTTGATAGTACCATTGGAGGGTACATCACATAGTTTGTTGTTGATAGAGTAGAATCGTATAGCCAAGTCGAGAGATTTTTTTTTCAAGGGACCTCAAGGGAAATTTTTCATTTTATGAAGTTGAGAATCAAGATGCTATTGCATGAGAATAACATCTTGAAGATACAATAGATTGGTTGAATCATGAAAGGATAATGTTCAAAATTTCAGACAGCTATAGTGACATAGAAGCTGGACATACGCATAGTGGGAGAGTGTTTCGAGAGGTCCACCTTGCAAACTTGTTTAAGAATAATTATGGGGAGAATTTTTTCTACAGTGGATAAGAAGAAGATCTGATGGACAAATAACATTCAGAACTCGTTGGGACAGAGGAAGGATAAGCTGAAGAACTTCACTGAGGAGAACCTGAAAACTCAGAAACCGCATAGACCATCAAAGTAAGTATTGTTATCCTTCCTATTGATTCAGTCTTAGGCAACTAGAGTAATCCCAGTCACCAGAGAATCCAAAGCACTTTCAAGAGTAGTCCACCACACATTCAATCAGGAACCCTAGGAAGCTCTATGGCATATGAGATGAGACTCCCTATCTTTAGGGGAGATGGATCTGAAGATCCCGATCAACATTGGTTTCTACGTGAATCCGTATGGAACATTATGAATTTCACAGATGGGGCTATCAAAAGAAACCAGTTCAGTACAACTCTCATAGATTGCGCACTGAGTTGGTACATGAAATTTGTCCAAGGACTTGCATAGCCTAAGCCATTAAATCAGATCAAGAACACGTTGATTGAAGAATTCAAGAAACCTAAGTCAGAATCCCAATGTATCACAGAGATGAAATATATCAAGAAGAAGGTAGCTAAACATGTTTAGGATTTCGATTAGAGATTCAAGACCTTAATAGGCCGATTAACTTTTCAAATCGCAGACGAGCAGAACAAGGAATGGCTCATTGCTTCCCTTCTACCACACATCAGACTTCCCCTGATGAAACATACTATTTCTTCATAGGATGAGGTGTTGGAGATCACCATGAATCTAGAATCATCCCCCATGGGAGAATCCAGTTCAAGTATGAGTCAGATCCTGAGTCAACTAACTAGTTTGTCTTTGCAAGTCGAAGATATGAAGAAAGACAAGGGAAAAGATAAAAGAGAATACATATGGTGTGTCAAATGTATTTCATAAGTTCATGACAAGGAACAATTCCCTTTATTTAATGAATATTTGGCTTCTGGAGCTCCGAGCCCCTTGAAGCAAGTCACCTTACCCTAGTGCGAGGTATGCAGAAACAAGCATCATACTGGTGAGCACTACTACATGCAAAAGTATGTTCAGACACCTACAAATTTGTATTGTACATTCTGTAAGTCCATAGGACATGATGATAGGGATTTTAGGGCTTATGATCTCATGCATGAAAGGTCAAGAGACATATATAATATTCAAGGTGAAGTACAACAAGAAGGAAACACTACACAGTACAACTCTCCAGGAAGAGGAAACTTCAATCCTTGCGGTGGATTCATAGGAAGAGGAAGAGGAGGAGGAATGAGTCGAGGCTGAGGACAGATCATCTATTATAACTGTGCACAACCAGGACACCTTGCAAGGGATTTTCAGAACACTTGTATGACTTACAACTACTTCAACTCATTTGACCATGTTATAGAAGATTGTCCTTTACTGCTAGCTAAGCTTTAGGAAAGATGAGAACCTTAGTAGAACCTACAAGTGAAATTGATCTATGTTGAACCTCGTGAAGAAGACCATAGAGTCACTTTTATAACTAGAGGAGGCATTGTTACAAGAGAAGATAGACTGACACAAGGGAAGACTACAGAAGATTCAGGAATCAAAAAATCTGTACAGAAGACCCAAAATTTTGATGCAAAGAAAGAAAGACATATGTTTGAGGAAGCTAGGAAATAATTCAGAGGAAACCAAGGCTCTGCATCAAATACAAGACTAGAAGTGAGAGAATATGAAATTCCTCTGGCATTTAATTAGTCTACTTCACTAGAAGAAGGAATAGAGGTAAGAAAGCTCCTAGAATTTCTATACACTTGTATTAAATTGATTCAGGATGAAAACATTGTAAACGAGCTACAGAATATAATCAGACAATATGAGCTAGGAAAGATAGACCCCTTGTTGAATAGGGAAGTACATCAAATTGGTAATAAGAGAAGGAAAAATAAGGAATTACATTTGAATGCTCAAATAGGAGAGTATGAGATATACTATGTGGTCCTTGACTTAGGGTCACAGGTCAATGTCACAATGAAGAAAACCTGGGCACAGATGGAAAAACTGAAGTTGATTTATTCCCCTATCAGGCTTAGGATGGATAATCAACATGCTGTGAGCCCATTTGGATGATTGGAGAATGTCCCTATGGACATCGACGAAGTAAGAACATTTGAAGATTTTGAGGTAATTGAAATAGTTGATGATAGTTTCCCTTACCATGTGCTATTAGGAATCGATTGGGCCTTCAATAACTCTATTGTTGTTCACTCAAAGAAAAGATGTATGAATTTTGAAGGAGATGGACTTAGGTTCATCGCACCTTTAGACCCAGATAAAGGTCAGTGATACACAGAGCCCATTAGACAAGAAGACTATGCATATGCACTAGAAAACATATACAAGCTAACAACCAGAAAACAAGATTGCTTTAATCCTATAGCCGATGGGAATCTAAGATGGTGAAGTGACAACATGTGATCATCAGACTCAGAAGAAGCATTGGAGAATTGGTAGAACCAGATGTATGAAGTATCTACAAGGAGATGTGTTATAGTAACCAAAGAATTTTGTTGGATCAACATAACAGTAAGTAACCTACCCACATTTGATTGTCTGAATCCATTAGAAGCCTTCCTATCAAACTTTGAAGCAAGAGTACCAACACAACAAAGTTTGTTGGCAATGGATGAGGCCTTGAAAGCCACACCATCAATATGGCGTGGGACACAAAAAAGTAATATTACAGATTGGGCACAATGTCGTACTCTGATGACAATGAGATTCTCAGCATAAGTAGAAGGCTACGAAGCTCGCTACATAGGTTGAAGCTGCCCAAAGGATGATGTGTGAAGCTATGAGAAATACTGGAGAAACATTCCTTAAGAACAATGGGTGCACAAATTCATTAACACGCTGGACATGACACCTATCAACTAGTACCTTCAAGCAGAACTGCACCTCATCACTACAGATTAGAAAGGTATGACTCAAAATTTTGTAACCACCTTCTTATTTGAAAGTCAATTTCCTTTAGTATATCAAGCACTGCATATTGTGAGACATAAAGTACTCGAGGAGGTATCCAACCTTTCCTTAGAAGAAGAAGAGGATGAATGGACTACACCTCTCCAAAAACTAAAAAGTTGTTACAACATCAATGTTGACAAAGACGATGATCCGAGGAAGGTGAACATCGCAGAAATAGAAATCCAGAGAGATGTGGAAGGACCAAGCATTGAGCTTCCATTCATTGGAAAACCAATTAAAATCAATAAATTCAATATTAGAAAAGACCACACACTAAAGCTTGTCAATGTCAAAGATTATTGGGATGCTGCTACCATTGACAAGATTACTAAGTTGTTGCATGAATATCAGGACTGTTTCCAACCAAGTTCATTGATATTAAGGGAATTAAAGGGCCTATGGGAGATATGAGGATCCCTTTAAAACCAAATGATAGACTAGTCAAACAAAGACCTTACATATTGAACCCTAGATATAAGGAGAAAGTGAAAATTGAGCTTAACAGAATGCTAGAAGTAGGGAATATAGAATCTGTCGAAGAATTAGAGTGGAAGAAGAAGACAAGCGAGATCAACATCTGCATATATCTCAGGAAGATGAACGATGCTTGTTTACATGACCCCTTCCCTACACCATTAACTGACGAAGTGTTAGATAACATGGGAGGCCTGGAGGTCTATTCTTTTACAGTTGGCTTTTCAAGATACCATCAGATTCGGATTGCCAAGGAGGACCGCCATAAGACCATGTTTTCCATAGAATGAGGATCCTACCAATATACAGTGATTCCATTCAAATTGAATAATGCCCCAACCATATTTTCCAGGGTGGTGGTTGAAGCGTTTAAGGAATTTCTGCATAAACGTTTAGAAGCATACTTTGATGATTGGACTATTTTTATCTTGTTGAAAAATCACATTGAATGTCTAAGGCTAATGTTGGATAAATGCAGGCAGTGCCAAATTTCTTTGAATATGAAGAAGTGCATATTATTCTCACCATTTGGTGTATTGTTAGGTCATATTGTATGCAAGCAAGGATTGCTGGTAGATCCATCCAAGATCACTATTATAGTTGATCTACCCCCTCCTACAACATTTAAATAAATTCTCATTGTGTTGGGCCACACAGGATACTACATAAAGTTCATTAAGGGCTATGCTCAGATTAAAGCACCCATGGAGAATCTGTTGAAAAAGTATTTTCAGTTTAGTTGGACCGACGAATGCCATCAGATCTTCGATACATTGAAACAAAAAATGGTTACTGCACCCATTCTAGTTTTCCCAGATTGGACCAAGGAGTTTCATGTGCATGTCGATGCATCATCCATTTCATTGGGAGATGTGTTAGCACAACCAAGAACAAGAGACATTGACCACCCATTATCCTTTTCTAGTAGGAATCTATCCACAGTTGAGATTAATTATACCACTGCTGAAAGAGAGGGAATAGCCATGGTGTATGCATTGCAAAAATTTCGAAACTATTTGTTGGGAGGACACATTAAAATGTTTACTAATAACTCCATGCTGAAGTACCTAGGGAACAAGACAGTGTTGGGGGGAAGGATATGCAAATGGCTTCTATTGTTTCAAGAATATGATTTTGAGATCATAGTAAAACCAGGAAGAATGAACTAGGGTCCTGACCACTTGTCTAGGTTGGTACATGGAGAAGAGCCCACTAATCTATAAGATACACTACCAGATGCACAACCAATAGCCATTAGAAATATCTATGATCACTTCACAAAGATAGTCTAGTTCTTATCAACAGGAATGGCACCTAGTGAGTACACAATTCCATAGAATAAACAACTAGTAGTGCGCGTTGCAGATTTATCACTTATAGCTCGACATCTATACAAGATGGGACCATATGAGATATTGCAAAGATGCGTTATGGAGGCAGAATGACCGCTGATCCTCACATAATCTCATGACGACATTATAGGAGGACGTTATGTATGGAAAGCAACTGCGCAGAAGGTTCTTAGAGCTTGCCTTTGGTGGCCTACTTTACACAAAGATGCTAAAGACTATTCCAGAGGGTTGGGAAACCATTCAGAAGAGATGAAATGCCATTAGTACCGCAAATAAGCCTACAATCATTCAAAAAATGGGCCATTGACTTTGTTGGACCGATAAACCCACCAGGAAAGCACATAGGAGAAAGGTACATAATTACAACAACAAAATACTTGACTAGATGGGCCGAAGCAAGAACTGTAGTGCCACTACAACTACGTGCTTCATATTTGATGAAATCATAACCAGGTTTGGATGCCCAAAGATCCTTATAAGTGATCAAGGAACACATTTCATCAATAAGACAGTTGAAGCCTTGACTGAAAAATTTATAGTCCACCATCAAAAGAGCGCATCGTACCATCCTCAAGCAAATGGGATAGTTGAAGAATTCAACAAGATATTGGAGACAACACTAACCAATATTTTCTTTGTGAACATAGATGATTGGGATTTAAGAGTACTAGCAGTGTTATGGGCCTATAGAACCACTTGCAAGAAGCTAACAATGTAAGCCCCATTAAAGTTGGTATACGGTCTTGAAGTTGTTGTTCCAATGGAATATCTGGTACTAAGCCTGAGAATTGTTGCTTTTGTAGATATGGAGGACACTGGAGTTGTTCAAGAGAGTCTCGCACAATTGATCGAACTTGAGGAATATCGATTCATTGTAGGATTCCATCAGCAAGTTTAGAAGGAAAGAGAGAAGGCCTACCATGATAGGCACATCAAGTAGAAGGCATTTAGACAAGGAGACCTAGTGTTGGTATATGACAACAAGTTCATAAAACATCCTGGAAAGTTCATAATGCATTGGTTGGGACCATATGAGATCGCCTATGTCACAGAAGGAGGAGTTGTGTAGATGAAGACGTTAAAGGGAGAATGGAAGGAAGGATTAGTGAATGGAAGTCAATTGAAGTTGTACTATGACAACAAATTCCCTTGCATCTCTTAGTGAAAACATGAAGAAAAGGGTCTAGGTACCAGGTGTAGTTGAAACTAGGTACCAGACACATAAAAGACGCACTACACAAGGAGGAATAGGAGGCATAACATAGAAACAAAAGGCTACACTGCATAGATTGGATTCAAAGTAAAATAGGAAGCTCAGATCTGAAGTGCCTTGGGACGAGTCATTGGTGAGTGTTGGGGGCATGTTGGCCCTTGGTTATGGAAGTATGTGAATATCAAGGAAGAAAAAGGAGAATGCGAACTATGCGGAAGACACAGTGACTTTTATTGGGTCATGGTGAGAAAAAGAGCATAAAATATGGAGCAAAGCCCGAGGAAGAAAGTTGTTGGATGAGGATATCAGGGAGGACATGTCAGCAAGAGAAAAAATCCACCGTTGGATGCTTTAGAGCATTGTGCAAGAAGGAAGGAAAGACAGGCTGGAAAAGCCCAGAAAATATGGGTCAAGTTGACTTAGGGTTTTAGACACCTAGGTTTTTGGTATCTAGGGTTTTGGACACCTAGGTTTCAGCCTAAGGTTGTTGGTGAGCTATTATAATGTACAAATAGAGGTCTAAAGGGCCTAGGTTGGCTTGGTAATTTGGGTTGGTATGATAATATTGTATTTTGGTTGTTGGTATTGAGTTAGGTGAGAGAGGAGTATTGTGTGAGAGGGAAGTGCTGAGTATGAGAGCCTTATGGATTGTAAGATCTTCAACTAGATGTGAATATCAACCCTACAGCTGGGTGTGCAAGGAGGGGAGAGAAAGAGGAGAGAAAGAGAGGAGAATAGAGAATATCTTCTATCTAAGAGAGCAGACAAGAACTGTATTCTTTAACCTAATATAATATAACACAGTTCTGTGGATGTAGCCCTAGAGAGAGGGTGAACCACATATATTTTGTGTTGTGTGTGATTGATCTTCTTTCTCTGTCATTAAGTTACTGTGATTGCATTATTGTTTTAGATATGATAAGTAGGTGTACAAAATATATATAAGTTGATAAATGATATATGAATTCTATGTTGTTCTTGTATTGGATCCACTTGATATTCCCCTTGGTTGTAGACATATCTGTCCTGCAACTCCCTCATAACTGCTTCAGGTGAGACCGCATCTGCTTCACAGGTGTTGTTGAAAGGGCTTGTAGTTAGGGCTCGTTGGTGCGCTCTTGGAATCGAACCCTGGGTCTTATCCTGTGCCAACATACCTCTAGATTTTCTACCTTGGCATATATAGTGCTACAACTCTAAGTTTACTTACCCTGGGATGAAAATTTAACTGAGGGTTTTTAGTGCATATAGAACACCCATCAAATATGTCTTTTCATGGTCCTGTCAAGATCTGAAAACTTATGATACTCGTATCATTCGACACACTATCCCTTTTAAACCTGAAGTAAAACATTTCCAATAGAAGCTCCGGAGGTACAACCCATCCTTGGAGCCTCTCATGTGTTAGGGGTTAAAGAAACTATTAGATGCCAAAATTGTCTTTCACGTTAGACACTGCTCCTGTGTAGAAAATATGGTTCCTATAAGAAAACAATATGGGGAGATTTGCCTATGTGTAGATTTCATAAATCTCAACAGAGCTTCAAAGAAGGACAACTATCCAGTCCCACCAATGGAGAAACTCTTGCAAACCATGTTTGGCTCTGATATTTTCTCCCTACTAGACAATTTCTCAGGTTATTCAATGTAGAGGAAATGAAGTGGGGAACCTTCACTTATAAACGTATTCCCTTTGGGCTAGTCAATGCAGAAGGAACCTTCTAGAGGGACATGTGTTATCAATGAAATTTCGTCTGCAACATTGCATGAAAATGGTTTCAGGAATAAAACATCTCAAAACACCTATTAATTCACCTACAACACCAAATATGAATTTCCAAGAGGAAAAAGCTATATAGCTGGTCAAAAAATTGACATGCGCTAAAACACTAAAGCAAGCGTGCACACAGTGCATAGGACAAAAAATCTCATAGAGCGCACAATGCGCCATATGCGCAAATGTGTACGAGAAAAGTCATGCACTCTTATGAAAAACACATTTATGGTTCTTGACAGCCCCTCAACCACTTATGGACCAGTTCCCAACTTGATTTGACCCTCAAATCCGAGATGAATCCGAATGGGGGGTTGGTCAAAGACCAAAGGGTTCCCTAAAGGTCCCCTTATTCACACTAAGAACCAGTTGGATATTTCCTCAAAGACATGCTATAAAAGGAGGCCAAAGAAGAGATCTCAAATAAAGGCTTCAAGAGCCCTCCCAAAGAGGAAGAGTGCATCCATCAGTCCTTCTTTCTCTACAGTGTTTTCCAACTAATATAGTTATCCATTGCTGGCATAATCATTAGTCATTTGGTTGATTGATTTTGGTTCAAATTTCCTTATGCATTTTATTTTTATTTCCTTGGTTATTTCTTTAATTGCTTCTAATTTAGTTGTTTGTTTATTTCATGTGCTTGGATTGTTTAATTCATACACTAACCTTTGTCTTGTCTAGTAGGCCCAACTAGACTTGTAAGTTCCCTTCTTTTTCTCATTGGATTGGCGAAAAGGACACAACGGATTAGAAACCATACTGGGGATAAGGTATAGATTTCCTCCCTATTTGTGTTGTTTGAGCACTTATTTTTGACCCATTTTCCTTGCAGGGATCATAACCAGGCTAGCCTTACCTGCCAAGAGAAAAGTTTGGAGTTGGAGGAGAATAATCCCACTTAAAATCCCCCCCTCCCCAACATGTATTAGAATGTGCATGAGTGTTCTAGCCCATAGATGCACATTTCGAGCATTGTGCGCCAACAACACTTCGTTTCTCTGCACATTCTGTGCACTATGTATAAAAATGTCTTCAGTTCTCTGGACATTGTGCGCCCACTGCGCCTCTGTTTGAACTGTAACCCACGCATCTGTCCATAATTCCAAAATTTTAATATTTTTTGTGATGATTTGAAGGCCCCTAGCCTTCAAAATCTTGTTGTTATGCAATTTGTAAATGCACCACACTTAGATTCCCTTCCCATATGAAGGGTTAGTCAAAACATAGGCACTTAGGGGGTTAAAAAGAACCATATTTCTCCTCTTTTTCTTTGGTTTCCACATGGATGGCTTGTTTTGATTGTAAAAGTTAAGTTGAGATTATTTACTATCACATATAAAAAACACTTGCATTGGGACCAAAAATCAAACTTTAATCATTGAGTATGCTCTTCTCTCGCACCATAGAGTGATCTTGAGAATTAGAAAATTGATCAAGGGGACATTTCATCTCCTTTAAAATCTTTAGGAGAGGACAAAGGCCCACTAGGGCTCCTCTTAGTTTCTTTTCAAAAAAATATTAAATTTGTAAGGGCCCATACATGCCCACATGTTGCAAAGTTAGGATATTTTTTGAAATAACTTTCTTAGTTTACATCACTAGGATAGTTTAAAGGTCAAAGTAATGGGCCCATACATTTTCACATGTTTACAATATAGGACAGTTTTTCAAATCTTTCTTAGAGTAAATCCCATTTGGGAGTTTAAAGGATTGGTAAGGACCCATATGTCCACATGCTATTTCTTTAGGGACTTTACAAATTCTGCAAGGTTGTACCAATGGCATCTAGTAAGATAGGTAATCAAGATTTGTAAGGACCATATGAAGTCCACATGTTGTAAATCGACATCTAAATTATTAAACGTTTGGCACATTTTATCACTTTCTCACACACAAATTCACTCCTCACTCACATAATTTCATCTTGAATTGTGGAGGTTGAAGAAGGTTTTCTCCAAAGGAATTATGAAATGTCCCACTATTTCTTGAAGAAATTATCCACACCCACTTAATTCAAACAAGTTTGGTTCCCACCCCCAATCTCTCAACCAACCAGATCTAAATTTTTTCTAAAAACTTACTAATATTTCCTCCATAGGAGGTTCCAAAAGAACTTTTTTAGTCTAGGTAGGATCTCGGGAGTAGGCATACAAATAATTCCCCATGGTTCTCACATATTCAAACATTATATTTTGACAAATAGGGAACTTCAAAATCCTCCAAGTCAAGTGTTCCTAAAACCATAAGGCAAAGAGATACCCATGAAGGGTCAAAGGCTAAGTTCCAGTTGTTCTATGTGTCCCCCCTTGAGTCACCCAAATCTTGGAAGGGATCCATCTCGTGGCCCATTTCTGAGGCCGAAAATCTAAATGCCGCACTTTGACCGATGCACCTAGTGACCAATTTTAGGACATCTACCCAGGTGGAAATTGTGGGCTGCAATTGCACCTTGATCAGATTTTCTGTGGATATTGGAAAATATCGCCAGCTCTTTTGGGATATGCACCCTCTACCCCTCATTATAATTGATTGTTTCATCCTTCACTAGTTTCTCTTCTGGTGGCTTCAGACCTAACTGTTGAGTGATATTTGAAGGTCCATGTAGTATACCTAGGGAGGTAATATGGGGTACCTAGGGAGGTACCCAATTGGAACGTGGTTATGTATTATTAGTGGAAGTCATTTAATATATGAGAATGTGGTCATTCAATGTAAGATGAACTAGGTCCACTATATTAATAAAGACCCACTATGGTCGTTGGATGTAATAAATGAGAGAAGGCTCTCTAGAACGTTCCTAGAAGATAGAGAGAGCTATATAAATAAGTGTAAGCAATGTAATGAAGCATAGTGAAGAATATTGTGATTGTACAAGCAAGGATTGCTTGAGGAGTGCATTCCTTCCTTAAGGAATAATACATGGTGTTACCCTACCTCAAGGGTTTTCTTCTAATAAAGTGTGGTTTCTTCTATCTTGCTTTGTGGATATATTGTGTATTCATTATTTGTGGTGATTATATTTGTATATCTATTTAGGATCTTAACAATTGGTATTAGAGCACTTTCCTTGGTAGACATTGTGGGCAAATATTTTCTATTTTTGCAGATTTTGTTTTTCGGAGAAGAAAAAAGAGGGCCGCGACATTCCAGAAATTTTTGGTATATTTATGTGAAAAATTTGCAAAAAACGGTTGTATATATGAGTTCCTCTCAGAAAAACACCCAAGTTAAAAAAGAAAATCGTCTGAAACGGAGTCCGGGAAGTCAAGATATTGAAGTTTTAAAATCTGCAATTTTCAGGGTTTTTTCTGCGGACGGCGGTGCGATTTTTATTTTTATTTTTGTACAGCTGGAGGCTGAATTTTTCCAAACAAATTATAGATCTGAGTTCCTCTCACAATTTAAACCAATTTTAAAAAAAACATCAGCCGAAATAGAGTCCGGGAAGTGAAGTTATGAGCATTTTAAATTCAAAAGTTTTTCAGGGTTTTTGAGAAAATGTCGTGATTTTCTACAGTAAGTTATTGTCCTATTTTTTGGTTTTTTATGTGATGGTTGTGGGACTGAAGAGTTAATAGGGTGATCATATGACTATTTCCTCTCAAACCTTTAAGGGAATTCTTGAAGAATTCAAATCCAAATTGTATGACACATTGGATGCTAGATTGCATGACCTTGCAAATGGCCTCAATGATAGTTTCCGTAGTATTCAAGATTCATTGGATAACATGCAACAAATATTTCTTATGGCGGATATCAGGGATGAATATAATCAATAAATATATGCTTGGTATGATTTTGAGGCTGATTGTAATGATTGGTATATGGATAGTTGTCATTTCTGGGATGACAACCACTTTCATATTTTATTTGATGACTCTAATCCACCTTCTGTAGAGAGAATCCATGTGACAAATCGAGAGCCAATGATTATTACCAGTGTCCATTCTATATATTCTACAATGGTATTATTCCTTCCAGATTATGCTACGACCATTTTCCACTATGTGGATGGATTTTCTTATTTGGATCCACATGATAGGTGTCAGTCTTTGGAGCATCATTTTGAGTTCGTTATTGGGTTCCAAAATCTTCCATGGGGAGTTCACATGAGCACTTGGAAATGGGACCCGATCTTACAATGATGGTTGGACTACTTGATCATGGTGTCTTTCCTTTCTACATGGGACCTTGGTTCTCCAGTCTTCTTCAGCATTATGGTCCACAATTATCCATGGGACCCTGGTATATGGTTGTACATCAAGCGTTGAGGACAATGCTTTCATAAGGGGGATGGAATGTAAGGTATCTAGAGAGGTAGTCAGGGGGGAAGAGGGCCCATAGTGATAATAGTGGAGCTCATTCAATGTAAGGTGGACTAGGTCCACTATATTATTAAATAAGGCCCGCTATGGTAGTTAGATATAATAAATGGGTAATTAATTATAATAAATCTAAAAGGACTTCTTAGAAGGTTCTACTTCTAGAAGATTCCTCCTCTAGAATTTTCTTAGGTGATGGTAGCACTATATAAAGGGGTTCAAGCAATGTAATGAGACATGAAGAGAAATATTGTATTTGGAGCGGTAGCTCAATAAGAGGATGCCGCCTTGAAGAGACAAGTGAACAGGAGAGGATCCTTTCCATAATAGGATCCATTGTACGGTGTTGCCCTACCTCAAGGGTTTTGGATATTTCTTATGTTCATTGTTATGGTGAATGGTTTATGGTTTTTTCTTGGTTATTTCTAAAGTATATTTTCAGATCTAGTTTAGGTACTTAACAATTGGTATCAGAGCACTTTCCTTGGTAGGCATTGTGGGCAAATATTTTTATTTTTGCATATTTTGTTTTTCGGAGAAGAAAAAAGAGGGTTGCGACATTCCAAAAATGTTCGGTATATTTCTGTGCAAAATTTGCAAAAACGGGTTGTAGAAATGAGTTCCTCTCAGAAAAACACCCAAGTTACAAAATTTTTTTGTCTAAGTTTTGTCTCTATTTCTTGTGTTCAATATTTTTTATCGTAACTTATTGTTGTATTTTTTGGGGGTTTTCATAGCAAGATGTATTTTATATGGAAATGTGATGGCCCTAGTATTGAAGAATTCATTAATGAAAGAAAGTCATCATGGGAATAGAATTGGACCCATTGGATAGATCTCAAATTGCAAGGTGATGCTGCCATTTGGTGGAAATCGCTTGATTATAAAGAGATGATGACACTCTCCAATGGAGAATTTGAAAAAATATTGTTAGACAAGTGGTCTCATGGAGAAAATAAGGATACAGAGAGAACCAAGAGTTTATTTTCATGTGAAAAATCTATATTATAGGTTCATGGTTGTATTCATAAAGAAAACATCATTGTTTCTATTAACCCTAGTTGCATGCATAATTTTATCAATGTCCATTTGGTTAATAGATTGCAAGTTCCAATAAAGAATATTCAAATCACAAAGGTTGAGGGTGAAAATGTTCAAATTTTTAAAGATTTGAAGATTACCATGGATAAATATGTGCTGCATTTAGATTTTTATGCTATGGATATGGATGAAGTGGATATTGTTTTGGGATATCCTTGGATAGAATCAATGGGTACCATTAATATTAATGTGAAAAAGAAGTTTTTGAAGTTGTGGTACAAGAAAAACAAAATCACATTGCAGGATGTGTCTCTTAGTCAGAAAGATGGGCCCATGGAAGCTAGAAAAGAAGTTATTGTTGAGTCTAAAGTTGAATCAGAGGCAGATTCTATAGAAGGAGATGAAGCAAAACTATAGGAAGGGCATAATCAAGAACCTAAAGAGGTCATTGAATCAAAGGCACAAAGTGTTGCAGATTTGAAGAAAAAAGAGCAGATACCTACAGTTGTTGTTTATCACCATCCACATCATATAGAGACACAACAGTCATCAAGGGAAGGGCATGTTCATCAACAAATTTATGCATCAGTAGGGCACCAGAAAGGAAACCGATCAAGTTCTGCATGTAGAACTACTAGCACTACAGGAGGAGCTCAGGCTACAAAAAAAATTGCAAGGCAACCCCGAGATGATGCAGAGTAAGATCAAGGTGGCAAGGCAATAGATGGACATTATGTTTGACTTCCATCGGGATGGATGGATGGTCATACTTGGTACCGGTTGGCTACATTTCCTAGCCAATCATATTGTATGGTTTCTTCTGATGTTTCGAGGATGAAACATGTGAAGGGGGATGGAATGTAGTATACCTAGGGAGGTAATATGGGGTACCTAGGGAGGTACCGAATTGGAATGTGGTTATGTATTATTAGTGGAAGTCATTTAATATATGAGAATGTGGTCATTCAATGTAAGATGAATTAGGTCCACTATATTAATAAAGACCCACTATGGTAGTTGGATGTAATAAATGAGAGAAGGCTCTCTAGAATGTTCCTAGGAGATAGAGAGAGCTATATAAAGAAGTGTAAGCAATGTAATGAATAATAGTGAAGAATATTGTGATTGTACAACCAAGGATTGCTTAAGGAGTGCACTCCTTCCTTAAGGAATAATACATGGTGTTACCCTACCTCAAGGGTTTTGTCTCTATTTCTTATGTTCAATATTTTGGTGAATGGTTTGGATTATTCTTGTTGAAATTCTTGGTTATTTTGAGATTTATCTTCTGATATGGTATAGGTACTTAACAATCTAGTTCTATTTGAGAGGAAGGACATTACATCTTTATAGGAAATGAGAATTTGTTCTCCCACATGGAAAAAATCCACCTACCCACATGTATGCTTATTTTCATTTGATTTATGTATGATGCTCATTTGATTACATGCGATTGTGAGATATATTGTGAAGGTCCAAATTATACAAGTCTCTTGTTCATTTATTTATCTCATCACTGCTTGCAAACATTCACTTTCCTATTCGGACATCATATGGAATCCACATAATCTTTTTCATTACAGACGCTTGCAAAATCTCCCTCCTATCCTAGGAGGAGTTCCTAGTCTTTCCAACTCACCGTCTCAACCGTATGACACCCCTGTGAGTGCCACTATTTTAGGATCATCTTTGATTGGTTCCACCTTACTTAGGTCCACTTCTCAAGGCCATCCATCCACTAGCTCTCCTTCACACAAAGGTGGAGGGAAAACACCTTCCCAAGGTAGAAGTACAACCCCACCAAACACCCCCCAAGGGTACGTTCCACTACCTTCTTAGACCATGGCTGAAACTAATCCTCCACCGCCACCCCACATGCCATATTTGGTGTCCCTCAACATACCTGATTTGAGTAAACTCATGAGTGAACCTATATTCCATGACCCCACATGGCCCAATATGCCTACCAAAATACCTTCAGACATTCCTAAGTTTGAAGGAAAATCGGGGATAGATCCTACTAGCCATGTCATGACCTTCCACTTATGGTTCTCTTCAAACAAAATCATGGACAACTCCAGCTTTTTAATTTTATTTCAGCACACACTCATAGGTCCGTTAGCCAAATGGTATGTGGATGAAAAATTAGAGTCCCATGTGACTTTTCAATCCTTGGCCAAAACAATTTTGACCTTATTTCAACTATCAGTTCTTTATGAAAATGGTCTAGAACTGCTCTCTAAGTTTAAAAAAACCTCAGGCACACATATCGCCGACCACATTCATGAATGGTGTCGACAATGTAGTTTAAGCAAAGTAGAAACCACCCAAGAATAACATCTTGATTGGTTTCTGCGATCACTCACCTCTATCCTTGCCAAAGATGTGGCCTCCACCTTCCCCCAAACTGAAGAGGAAGCCATCAACAAGGCTCAACAATATGACCTCATTTATTCCCATTCAATTTACTTATACAGAGTGATACCTGACACCCCAAGACCTATACCGTTCAGCTAGGACAAACCTAGGATGTATCATGCGATGGATGGATTGATTGGTACCACAACATACCATAATCCATACATCCAACCACCACCTATGTATGACACACCCCAATATCCGTCGATGTATGGACGACCCCCTTATTACCCTCCTCTCCCTTATCAACAACCATATCCTGTGGCCCCCACTCCACCCATGAGTGGACCCTTGTCGACACCCATGATGCGCTCGACCTCTCAACCAAGTTTCGGTACCCCCTCTACCTCAACTTATAACCTGGGCACTAGTGAAAACACTACACCTTCCTATGCACCCTACAGATTGTTGCCACAAAATAATCCATATTTTCCACTTCTTGGTCCTCCACAACCCATTTCTCCTCCACAAGGAAAACCACATGGTGGGGTTAACTTTTCTCAACCCTCTCCCATTGATAAATTTCAAAATTTTGAACAACTGAATATCGAAAATCTGGCCCATTAGCCGAATAACACCAAAAAGAAAGAAAAAAAATGAAACAATAATAACACAGGACCAGGGGGCAATAACCCCCAACAAAACCAACCTGCTAGGGGAAACCAAAACCAGGGTAACCAGAACCCCCAAGGGGACAATAACAACAAACACCAAGGGAGGACCAACAACAAAAATATTCAAATGAATTTCCCTTCTACTCTTTGCAGTGAGCATGGCCATTATACTCACAATTGCCCCCAAATTTTCGACTTTAAGCGGATGAAAGATTCCATGAACACACCACGTTCTTTAGTGTCACCTGCCCCTCTGGAGGCCCCACAAAAATATTTGCAACAACCACCCCTGGTTTTTTTGCAAAACCCTATTCCACCCCAAGGTGTGATGAATACCCAATAGGAGATGCATCCTACCCCACCATAGATGGGACAATATCAAAACCCTGGAAATCCAGTAAATCACAATATCCTTGTAACTAGCAAAGAAAAAATTCTTCTGCAAACACACAGTCATCAATACAACACACCATATGAATCTACTCCCACCACTTCAGAATCATTTCCAACTATAGCCGGACAACACTTGATGATTCCACGCCCTAACACTGAACCTATCTTTTGTATCCATCACATCTCATTATGACAGAATGTCAACAACCCTCAGGCTAGGGAGACACACAATTATAGTTTGGTCGATGACTTGGTGCAATCTCTTACAACCATGTCAGTATTGGAGGTCCTCCAAACCTGTCCAAATCAATGAAAATCCTTACTTTTCTCCATGGGGGAAGTCAACCCAGCTGATACTAGACTCATCACATTTGATCTAGATTGTGGGGAACCTCGTCTCCCCTCTTTGGTGTCTTTTCAAATACGAGTTAATATTCGAAACATCACAGTTAATCAATGTATCATTGATGAAAGTCCATCCACATGCATCATCTCCAAAATTGTATGCTTAAACTTGGCTCCCCTAGGATAATACCATCTGCCATCACTTTAAGAGCCTATGATGGTCGACCATCCTCTTCTAAAGGGATATTTCAAAATTTCCTCGTTGAACTCGGGGGAAAAACCATCCTTATTGACATTGAGGTTATCGATGCCCCGCTCGATTACAATATCTTGTTTGAATATAGATACATGTATGCTATGAAGGTTGTGGCCTCTTCTGTGTTTCGAATGATGATGTTCCCCCACAACAGGAAGATCATCACCATTGACCAATTTTCACATTACGAGCATAACAGATCCTCCAACATCGATAACATCTTACCTCTCATCTGCACTAGTTATGACACATACCCACTCATGGATATGGTCTCTAGAATTTTCAAAGACCCATCCTTACTGGGGGAATACCATGGAGAACCTCTTCTCATTCACTGCTCAACACAAGTGTGTGTCATATCTTCCAATAGAACTGAAACTAGAGATACCATTCCTCCCACAAAGGCTTCTCCACTCCCTGATGCCCCACTAGTTGAAGAAATTCTACCTCAGGAATCCCCTAAGAACCCTATGACACCACTTATCCCCAACTTCACCCTCCCTAGAGGTCAAATCCTAGTTTTGGAGGCAATTCCCCAAGCCATCACTCAAATCCCCTTCTTCTACCCCCCACTGGGCATTACAAGCTTTTCAGGTAGCCGCAATGCTTACCCTTACCAACATGGTGCTTTCCATTCCAGTATGGTATCTACACCCACCCGCGATGGTTACTCAACCATACCTCCCTCCCCAATCAGGGGGAATCCTGATGCAGATTCTAGTACTAACCTCAACCACACCACCCTCACCCCTAGTCAACAACACCACTGCTATGGCTAGGGGTAGGCGGAAGAAGAAAGATCCCACAACACCACTTCCTCCCTGAGTTCAACCTCCTTGTGCACTATGTGAAAGAGAGGGACACCCAACTAATCAATGTCCTTCTCTTCCTGAGTTATGCAATCTAATCCAAATCCCTTGAGAAACCACATCACTTAGTGATTCATCAAGCACACCTAGTACTACCATAGCTTCCCCTACTATAGGCAATAAATGGATGGGAACCAAATTCACTTGTGCCATCTATTCATAGTATGGACACTACACTCATTATTTCCCTGTAGAAATTTCGATAAAAATTAATGTATTCCTGCGATTCTCCTGATCTAACAATTTCCGCCACTTTTTAAATACAAAATATCTTCTACTATTATTATTGCAGAAGCAATTAAAGCACGATCACAACCACAATGCACAAAGTGGAATATCAATAACACACAAAAAAGAAGTTTTACCGGGAAAGCGTAAAGCTAAAAACCCCACTATCATATATTATGTATATCATGAATCATGAAACAATCTCATACAAAACTCTAATCCAAGAGCTCTCAGTACAACACAATCATCTCACACTGTCATACACAAATTATCAAATACCTATGCCAATTTCCGTGTCCAGACAGCCTGCCTCCTCTGCACAATATCTGCAATCTGAATTCTCTCAATGAATCGAATGAATACAATTGCCTCATTTGCACATGCTCATAAGCATATTCACTGCATGTGTGAACAAATCACAAATGATAGCCAAACTGTCTCTTTCACCTATTATCTCAACTGGATCTCCATTGGAACTAACATGCATCTAGTTAACTGTGGTGAATATTCAGTTGCATGTGAGTTCGTTGATTAATTGAACTCTCACTAGTGCATGTTTAGTTACAACTAGTACAATTGATATTAACTCACTTAACTACACTTATAATTCTGTTACAATTCCAAATCACTCAGTTATGAATGATATAATAGATTAATATTTATTGTCTAATTTAATTAAGGGAAAAGTAAATTAGACACATGTTTCTTGTTGACTTTTCAACACTCCCTCTCAACAAGAAAGGGATTATCATTTACCCCAATCCTATCTCTGTGATATTCGAATTTGGTCCTAGTGAGTGCCTTTGTCAGAATGTCTGCATCCCGATATTCCATAGGAATGTATTGAAGCAACATGATCTTCCACTGCACACAATCTCTGAGATGATGATACTAGATATCTATATGCTTAGATCTGTCATGAAACACATGATTAATTGAGAGTTTAATGCAACTCTGATTATCACAATAAATCACTGTCGGATCTAAATGAGAACCAAAAAAACCAACCAAGATCTTCCTCATCTAGATAGCCTCACATGCAACTTGAATCACTCCCATGTATTCCGCTTCCACTGAACTAAGTGCCACGGATCTTTGTTTCCTGCTGTACCAAGAAACAACTGTAGATCCAATATTAAAGATCCCTACTGATGTTCTCTTTCTGTCCGTTGGGCTTCCTGCCCAATATGCATCCATGAAGCCATGAAACTTCACCTCATCCGTCTGTCTGTACCATAATCCATACTCAGATGTTCCCTTCATATATCTCAAGACATGCTTCCCTACCTTCCAAAATATTTTGGTAGGCTTGACCATCACTTGACTTAGCTGGTTAACCGCATAGCAAATGTTCGGTCTCGTGCTCACTAAATACATTAGCGAACCTATTAATTGTTGATGGAGAGTAGCATCCACTACCTCTCCAAAAGTAGCATCCTCTTTCTTCCAGTTTCCTGGAAGAGGAGTATCCATGGGTTTGCAGCCCTCCATGTGAAACTTACCCAGTATCTCCCTGGTATACTTGCCTTGAGACACAAAAATTTCACCATCTCACTGCCATATTTCCAAACCAAGGAAATAATTAAGAAGACCCAAATCCTTCATCTCAAACTCCTTTGCAAGGTCCTCCTTGCATGAGTGTATCAACTGCTCATCACCAATCAATATTAAATCATCAACATAAAGCACAATAATTAAAATCTTACCCTCCACCACAATTTGTCATAGGTTTTCATCTGCTTCACTTTTGGTGAAGCCCAATCCGGTGAAATAGCTGTCTATCCGAGTGTACCAAGCACGGGGTGCTTGCTTCAGCCCATACAGTGATCTCTTGAGTCTGCACACATGTGAATCTCTGTCAAAGGTCTCAAAACCTTCTGGATTCTCAATGTACACTTCTTCCTCAATGATCCCATTGAGGAACGTAGTTTTAACATCCATCTGATGAATGCTCCAACCCATCTGCGCTGAGAGTGCAAGGATGTATCTTATGGAAGAGTACCTTGCGACAGGTGCAAAGGTCTCACCATAATCTATCCCCTCAATCTGTGAGAAGCCTTGGGCCACAAACCTGTCCTTCAATTTCTCCACACTCCCATCAACAACTTGCTTTACCTTGTAGATCCATCTCGAACCTACCACTGATTTATCAATCAGTCTTGGGACAATTTCCCATACACTATTTTTGACAATGGAGTCATACTCCTCTACCATAGCATCAACCCAAGTGGGGTCCTGCACTTCTTCCTGAAAGGAATATGGTTTAGTCACAATACATTTGCTCATAAGAGCCATGCATCCAACAAATCGATCAGGAGATTGTCTCTGTCTGCGCTGTGAAATAGGGGCTCCTATATTCTGTGCAACATCTAGTCTCAATCTTTCAGCTTCCATGGTGCGATTTCTACCATTTCTGATGGATGGCTCTGCTTGAGTGGTTTCCTCCACTTCATGAACCTCCTCATGTGGCTGATCCACATCTTGAGACTCATCCTTGGGAACCAACAGTTCCTCTTCTGCATGCAAGTCAAGCTCCCTCTCAAGCGACAATCGCATGGATTTCCCCTCATCGGATTTTATATCCCATCGCATAAGAGTCATCTTACTGTTTGGAAAATACACACGATAATTATGGGGTGTTTATGTGTACCCCAAAAATATCCCAACTTCAGTAGTCAGTTCCAGCTTCTTGCTGGCATCCTTTTTTACATGGACATAAACAGATGAACCAAAAAATTTAAAATGAGAAACATCAGGTTTCTTACCAGTAAAAGATTCTTCAGGTGTACTCATGCCAAGTACTCTATGAGGAAAATGGTTCTACACATAAACCATAGTATTGCATTCTTTTTCCCACAAATGCAATGGTAGGCCTTGATCATGCAACATCGCTCGTGTTGCACCCACGATCGTTCTGTTCTTTCTCTCCGCGACCCCATTTTGCTGTGGGTTATGAGGCACTATGAGTTCTCTTTGAATTCATTAGAGATGTATTCTCCACCATTATCACTCCTTAGAGCCTTCACTTTCTTCCCCAAATTTTTCTCCACCGATGCTTTAAACTCACAGAACTTTGAGAATGTTTGATCCTTCTTCTGCATGAAGAATATCCAACATTTACGAGAAAAGTCATCAACAAAAATAACATAATACCTATGTTTTTCTATTGAAGAAACTGAGAATGTTCCACACACATCCATGTGAACTCTCTCCAGGATTAATGAAGCATGGTTCTCCTTTTCATGAAAGGTGGACTTTACATACTTCCCTAGGGTGCACTCCTGTTGTTGGGAAAAACACCCTGTGGACTAGCAAATTAGGGTCAGACTTTGCATGCAGTTTTGACCGAATAGAAACTACTTTTTTACCTACACCCAAAGATTTAAATCCCTTTTTCTCGGTAAATGCATGAAAAGGACCACCTACCTTATAACCAGCGTTCGATGTCGATCCTCCGTTGTGATTGACTACTTGCTTGTAATGCTCCTTCCAAAGATGACCTGCACTCAAGACAAACAACAACTATGCATGCATGCTACTTCTATACTCAAGGGTTATAAATCGAACATAAACTAATCAAACCATAGATAATTTATAATTTGGGACAGGAAAAAAATTCTTTTTATTACTTAAAGTGAATCAAATTACAAAAGTTGAGACCGGCCACCGCTCCTTGAGCCTGAACCTGGGCTCCTCTTCTTCTGTCCTTCAACTACTTTGTATTAAATCTCCTTTGGCATGAGGAAAGGATAAAGGTTTGGGACAATGGAATACGTAAATGGGAAAATTTTCTTCGCTATATTTTTTCCTCCTCCAAATGGTACCCCTACCCCTTCTTTTATAGGCTAGAAGGAGCTAGGGTTTTGGAGGAACCCTCGGCCATGCATGGCCGGGAGTTTCAGTTAAATCACCCATAGATTTTTTTTCCGTCGACAACTTTCCTTTTTTCATGCTTTTGTAGGTACATGCGGGCTGTTGTGAGTCAGCCAGTATGTACACGCATGCAGTAATGGGTTAGGGAACGTGGGCCTTTACACAAGAGGATTTTCAAAGAGTTGTTCATCAGAGTTTTGGAAAAGAAGGGATATGATTTGGCCTGATGCCAGGTAAGCACGTATGGTGAAATTTAGGGTTCTAACAGATGCCCCCTAATGTGTGAGGTTAGAAGAGCATCTAATGGCCAAAATACATTACCAATCTTTACTGATGTGCCGAACGATTGAGCCCAAGGATTAGGAACCAGGAGGTGTCATCTGCAAAATAAAAAATGTCTCACCAAGGCAGGCATACCCATGCTCAGGATAAAATAGAACCATGGCTACCAATCAAATACACTGTATATCCATGTCAAATAACTATAAAGAGTAGCCGCGAATAATACACAGCGGAGCTACATCTTGAAATCAGAAAGATATAGAGTATCCATTTTCCAGAAGCTGATTTGGTCTGATGGCTGGACTTCAGAGCTGGAGCAACAACTTCAAAATATTCTAAAACTTGGGTAGGATTGTAATATGAGTGTATGACTGCACTACCCAGAGGTCTTCGACGGATCTTCGGTCATGGAATTGATAATCTTGATGATCGAAATGAAGGCTTCAGTGATTTCGAACAAGGACTTGATTGGACATTCAGGATGGTTGGGTATGTGGATAAGAGACACATTGTAGAGGGGCCAACTCAATCTTAGTGACAAACTTCCCTTGGATAATATCACGTCAAGTGATGAGACTCAGGCAACATATATGTTAATCATAAGTCTACGAAGCAAGAGGCAATGCAAAATCTCCATATGTTTGAAAGAATAACCAAACGGTGGTGGACACAACTCTATATAGCGAGAAAAGCTTCCTAAGGTCGTACAACATCTCATAGTCTGATGAACAAATGGACAGATGTGCTTTATCCAAGGGCAACTCATTATGCTGCCAATAAAGAAAATACTTTTTCCATCCTCTTTTCGGGGTATATTTGATTTTTGTGTTCTTTTCAATAATTTTGGAAAAAGAAGAAAGGAATCTTACGTTACAATGGAGGAATGAGTATTGCAAACATACAAGCTCAAGGCACAAGGACAAGACTGATGTTCTGGTAAAATGATACTCAGGGAAAACCCTCCGACGGACAAAGGTGTTAAGACGTAGAAGCAAACTGTCACAAGGCTGGTGGATAAGGTATGCAAATGCGGTTGATAGAACACACAATGGTAACGTACTTAGATGTAAGTTTAACAAGCCCAAAGAAGGTAAGCTCGGTGCTTTTTCATATTTAGAGAGTCTAAAAAAGCATAAAAGGAGATTCCGTTGGGGTACCTTTTTTTGACAATAGTCTAGTCGGTTCGAAAAAGGGATAGACTAGCACCGATTAGACGTCAATTCAAAACCATTTTAATGAGTGTGACAAGGACAAGATCACTCGACCATTTTTTCACTTTTAAGAAGTCTAAAAAAATATTAACTATGGACTCCGTTAGGAATATTCTTCTGGACCAATTTAACGAGTGTGAAAGAATAAGTTCACTCGACGATCTTTTCAATTTTAGGGAGTCTGAAAAGAGCTTAACTATGGACTCCGTGGGGGTTTCTTTTTCGTAAAATTAGTCCCTCCGGCCCGAAAAAGGAATAAAATTATACCTGAGAGTACTCTTCTAAAGATTGGGAATTCAATAAAGTATACCTTTGTTCCTACAGTTGACTGTCTGGACCAAAAAAGTGGTAAACTACCGCCAAACAGACATGACTTCAAATTTTA
>ML786610.1:16511-28787 GCA_009831015.1 Picea engelmannii
CATGGCAACCCTTATCCAGGCATTCCTTAGATGGTAGTAGGAAGAGGGAATCCGACAGTCGTTTCAGTGTTCCAGGAATCTGATCAGCAAGCAAGATTATGACCTCTTCCACTGTGCTGAATACAACGCATTTGCATCTGTGCAAATTAGGGGTGTTTTGCTCGGATGCAGGAGATTTTACAGGAAAACACTGCAGGATGGTGGACTGCACATTATACGCATTCGAGACATACCTCATGAACTGCCTGATGGAAAGATTGGGGGTGTGGCTTGACAACATAACCACGGAAGCTTTATGATAGTCCTTAGAAGTTGTCAGTCCAAATCCATTATTTATGTCCTCAAGTTTGTGACCTCTCATGGTGGCGAGAACATCCCTGGCACCCATTTCCAAATCAAATCTTCCTCGTAACAAACTTGTGACGAACATTGCCAGATTGCCTATGCAGGCAATTCCTACACTGGGAAGATTATTAACAGAGCCGGTTACCTCTTCACCCAGCTGCATCTGTGCTAAAGCAATATTAGATAGCCATCCGAAACAGACAATCAATTGAACAATTACCAAGTGGATCAGGCGTTGGCTTCCCTGCCAATTCTTGAATAAGCCCATTTCAAAATACAATCCAACGGGAACAGAGAGTCTTTCCAGGAGGTGAAAAAAAAACACTCAAAATCCATACTCTGCCCGGAATTTTTATAACAGAGTTGTGGTGGCCCACGAGCCATGAGTTTCCGTGCTGTGCCGTGTGGACTGTAATAGAGATGGGAGTGGGTTAACTACGAAACAATTTTTCTTTCTTAGTTATTTTTTGGTGAGTTTTTTTTAGCTGTGTAGGTTTAAATTTTTTGTCAATTTAGAATTTTGATCGATTTTCTGAATATCTAGATTGATTTAAAAAGAAACAAAATATCTGAGATAAAATTTTGAAATACATAAAATTTTAATTCATATGGAATTCAAACTATTCTTTAATTTCTAATCGGATTCAGTCCCATTTTTTTTAAGCTGAAAAAGGAATCTGTTTACGAGTTAACCCACTTCATAAAGATGGAAAAAAAAAATTCCTTAATAATTTTTAATAGATATACAATTTACTTAAACTTTATTGTATAACCTACTGCCATGACAGACTGTACAGAGGATTCCTTTCATTTTAATTTTAACCGCTGTAATTTATTTTTATAATTTTTTTCACTAATAAATGTTTCTTACAAATTTTTGATTGCTATTATTTGTTGACTTTATTTTAATAGAAAAATAAAATTGTTAGTATAACTATTTAAGAAACAATCAATGGTCATCAAATTATCGCTTTACAATTTGAAATTCCAAACCATATCTTTTTGCAAATAAATTTGAAATTCCAAACATGATTGATATATATCTTATCTTTCCAGCCTACGAAAAACTAAGCAACTTTTACTTTGGCATGGCATATTTACTTTTATTAGCATGATCAAAACGTAAAACAATATTTATATTTATAATTTTAAATTAACCAAAAAAAAACTAATTAAGAATTTTTCTTTCAACTTTTACTCATGTCGGCAACATTTACTTTGGCATGGCATATTTACTTTTATTAGCATGATCAAAACGTAAACAATATTTATATTTATATTTTTAAATTAAAAAAAAAAATCTAATTAAGAATTTTTCTTTTCAACTTTTACTATCTGTGTTTGCAATATTTAATTACACTTATGTGTGTATGATTTAAGAAAAAAATAGATTAACAAAGTACTTCTTCATTTTATAGTAGATGTTAATCATCATCATCGTCATTCAAAAAGATATAAAAGTTTACATACGATAGCCATATCAAATCATAATTTTTATGATGAAGCTTCTTTCTTATCACATTGTAATTAAATAGGATAACTTCTTATCCAAATCCAATAATCTTCGTGCCTCGGTTCTGAAGGTGTATCAATAGTAATGTAAAAAAGATATCAGAACACTGATTTCATGTAGTCGCTTCTTCAAAGATTTAGCAAGAAAGGGGGCCCCTCGTTGTTGTCCTCCCACTAGGAATATCTTAAATGACCAAGGGGCATTGATAGCGCATGTTTTGACAAGGTGTATGCATCTTTGTTGTCTTCTCTGTAGATGTGAGAGAAGGAAAGACTCTTTATGTCACTTGATGCTTCTATAGTTCTTTCTTTCCATCATTCCAAAGCAGCCGCCTGGAGATCAGCCTTCCCGTTGAGCCAGTTAATAATGATTTTGGAATCACCAAGTAACTGCATCTCATTGATATCCAATATTTGTGCCAAGATGAGTGATGCCCATGCCCCCATAAGTTATGCCTTAGTATTAGTGCCTTGCCGACAATTGAGGGTCCAATGGATAATAGAATGAAAGTTTAAGAGGATTTCCCCCTGCCACACAGAGATTACCTCCTTGTTGCGCAGCTCCGCCAAACTAGGTGATGACTCTGTCAGTTGGAAGAGTTACTTTGATTCTGTGAGTGGGGGGATCTTTTGCTTGAAATCCAAGAGTGGCCACCACTGCTAAGATGTTGTTGACCACCCAGAGAGTTGATGGTAGACTCTCTTCAAAGATTGTTGCATTTCTAACAGTCCAAATGTTCCAACAAAGATGCCATGGCAGTCTAGGATAGGATTGGTAAGTAGAATGCCAAGTGTTGAAGCAATGGCTCACCGAGGTCCCTATCCAGTTCTCAGGAAGAATTAAAGTGTGTACAACTTGTAACCAAACAACGTGGGTAAACTTGCAATTCACAAAAAGATGAAGAACCGTTTCACAATCCAGTTTACACAAAATGCACCAGTTAGGCTTCGCCCAGCCTCGAGTCTGAATATTTTTCCAAACTAGGATTTTGTTCTCTGTGAGAAGCCAGATAAAAATCTTGATCTTCACGGGGCAATCCCACTTCCATAGTTTTTCCTACAATGCTTCATCTTATTTTTTCTAGAGCTTGGCAACAATTGCAAGGTACGCATTTTTGACAGAGAACTTACCTGTTTTGCCCCCTTCCATCCAAATAAGGGAATCTGGCTGCTCTTGGATGCAGATACCTACTTCTGTTAAATTCTAAGTGAATCAATCCCATTCTGCCTCAAGATCACAGTCGAGCTCCACTGTAGAGCCATTTATCCAATTTTCTCCTATCAGTCCGTGACAATGAGATTTTTTCATTTGAAACAAAAAAAAAATCATCATTTCCGTGTAATCGGTCCAGAAGTGAAGGGGAAAGCATGGACTTGTTGCCCATTCCCATGATGCTATCCCGTCCAATTTCAATCAATGATATGGTGCCAGGTAACCACGCTATCCACTGTAGTAAGATCATGAGCGATTTTAAGAGGTGTTTCCACGTTTGTGAGACTCTCAGAGGAGATGTCGAGGATGATTTGAGCCAATCATGAACTGGTTGATGAGAAGTGTATTTTTCTTTTATTACATTGCTCCATAAGCCTGGAACCATCAAAATTCTCCAGAGTGTGTTCATCGATAATGCCCTATAAAAAATAAGCAAGTTTCTCAAGCCCCAACCTCCGAATGATTTGGGTTTTGAAACCGTCTCCCACCTGCAAAGATGGTAGCCTATGTTCTGTTTGTTTCCATTCCAGAGGAAGGAGAAAATCAATTGTCGAAGATTCTTTAGAACAGATAGAGGAATGTGTGCCAGGGCCATCCAGTACATAGGAAGGCTTTCCAAGACAGCCTTGATTAAAATGTGTCTTCCTACCAGCGTTAACATTCTATTACACCAGTGAAGGATTCTATGTTTGAACTTTTCAATCAACCATCTCTAGTCTCTTGCAATATAGCCGGTTGGTTTGATGTGGAATCCTAGGTAGTTGAACCCTTCCACTAGATCTTGAGTGTCGATGCCAAATAACAAATTTAGTCCAATCAGGATCTCATCCTTAGCTCCCGTAGCCAAGAAAGTTGAATTTTGGTAGTTGATCTTTAGACCTGAAACATAGAAGAAAGTGTTAATGAGTTTGTAAATATATCCATTTAGACAAGTTTGCAGTGGTCATGATGATTGCGTCATCAATGAAGAGTAGATGCAGAATCTGTATCTGTCTCGAGACTCTAATCCATGTAAGGTTTCCTTCCGCTTGAATTTTTTTCAACAAAATACTAAGACTCTCCAAGACTAGGATGAAAAGAAGGGGCGACAGGGGGCAGCCCTGTTGAAGCCCTCTCTCACAGCAGAAGACTTTGGTTGCTTCCCCATTGATCAAAACAACAAAGATGGTCGAGGAAATGCATCCCATCACCCAATTCGTGGTGACCACCCCAAAACCACACTGTAGTAGGATGAGGCACAAAAAATTCCAGTTGATACAGTCAAAAGCCTTTTTGAGGTCTAATTTTAGGAGGATGGCTTGGAGATTTTTTGTCTTTATACTATGAATGCAGTCTTGTGCGATTCCAATAGCATCGAGAATTTGTCTCCACTTTAGGAAAGTAAGTTGTTTGTCTGACAGTGCCTGGGAGAGGATGGGGTGAATCCTTATAGCTATGATCTTGGAAATAATCTTGTAGCAAAGATTACAAAGTGAAATGGGGCGATATTCCGCAAATTGTCGGGGATGATTTGTTTTTGGGATCAGAACAATAAAAGGGTTATTTAGTTTTTTTTTTCCAATCCCTTTGGTTCTCAAATCCTCGACGATGTCCAACAAGTCTTGTCCCATTAAATAAAAGTAATGGAGGTATAGTTCCACGGACCACCCATCGGGACCCGGGCTTTTTTCTTTTGTGAAGCCTTTGATCACCTCTAAAATTTCCTCCTTTGTGCAGGGAGTTTCCAGGGCTCTTGCATCTTCATGAGTTACCATTCTTGGGAAGAGTTTGATTGTTTTAATCTGAGTAATAAGGTTGGATGCATTCTCTTATTGGCAAAAATATTTGAAGTGATTAAAATTCGCCTGTTTGATGTCTTCTGTTTTTTTATGAAGCCTCCCATCCTCTTCCTCTATTTCCCACATAAAAAAATTATTCCTGCAGTAACTGGAAAAACAGTGGAAGAAATGGGTGTTTTAATCTCCATTGGCAAGCCATAACGCTCTACTCTTCAATTGCCATCTATCTTCTTCCTTTCGGAGTATTTTATTGTGGGCTTCCTCTAAACAATTCACTTTAAAATCAAATTCAACAGGTTGGGCGTCTTGTGGCTTCAGCTGGTGTAGTTCCTCCAATTCACATTCTATTCTACACATCTCTGTTTTTTCCTTGGTCTTTTTTTCTTTTAACCAAATTATAGAGTTGGATTTTAAATGAGTAAGTTTTCTCTCCAGATTTCCCTGAGCATCCCTTGGTATCATAAGGGAGGTATCAAACCACACCGATCTTACTATCTGATCAAAAGAATCCTCCCTCAGCCAAGCAGGATTAAACTTAAAAGGGTATTTTTCCCTAGGTCTTTTGTCTCCTAATTGTAGGCAGATAGGGGCGTGATCGGAGAGAAAAGGTAGGTCTACCCAGGCCCGGATTTTTCAATTAGGTGAAATCAAGCCTTCTACCACCAAAAACCTGTCAAGTCTCTTTGTAATGCCAACTAAACCCGATCTCCCATTTCGCCAAGTAGGCAGCACCTCCGCCGAATCCAAGTCCACTAAAGTATTTTTGCAGAATAGTTGCTTGAAAAAATCCGAGAATGGATCTTCTTTCTCCCTTTCTCCCCAAATCTCCTTGGTGCTAGTCATCAGGTTCAAGCCTCCCACTATGATGAGGTCCTTTACTACCAAGAGGCCTAAATGATCTAGTCTCTCCTAGAAGGATCTTCGATCAGCGCACAGTCCATAGATGTTGAGCAAGGTCAACTTAGTCTTCAGTTCTAAGCAAGTACCCGTGAGTAAAATCCCTCCTTGACTTACCACTGGTGTTAAATAAAAAAATGTAGGATCCCAAGAGGCTAGGAGTCCTCTCGAGTTTCCTACTGATCTTGCCGCACAGACCATCCAATCAGGTCATAGATAGTATAGAAAAGTTCTAGCTACTTCTGCATCTACAAGTGTTTCTTGGAGAAAAATAATAGACGAACGAGTCTTCTCAAGGAGTTGTTGCATGGAAGCTAGTTTCGTGGGTCCTCATACCCCTCTAATATTGAGGGATAGGAGGATCATGACTTGGCCTGGGTAAGGGATTTTAATCCTCTAAGTGCCCCTAGATCAAAAACAATATCTTGTGAAGCCAAACTTGAAGCCTTTGAGACTTCCTTTTTACGTGCATTGTGAGTTTTAAGTGGAAAAAGCTCCAAACCTAAACCCCTAGACCAACAAGGATCAGTCTCAGTTGCCTACCTTGTTCTCGAAAAAGAAAGAATGTTGCCAAGGTGGTTAGTGGGTTGAAAAATAATATTACCATGGTAAGTGGGGATGGGAAGGGAGTCAAAAGGAGAGGTGGAGGCTGGAGTGAATGAAGAAAGTAGGTTGTCTAGATCTTTTTCAAAATGAGGTGACTCATAAAATCCTGGGAGTGTGGTGGGGTCTTGCTCTTCACCAGGGGTTGGGGGTGTCGGGTCATTCAATACCCAATATGTAATAGAGGTACTTAAGGGGACAAGACCAAGTGATGAAGGGGGGGGGTATAAGGAGAATTCAAGCTCCAATGGTCCAGACCCTAGAAGCTTAGGGTTTAGAATAGAAGAAGCCAACAAGTTAATAGTAAGCCTTTCCCAGGCAAAGAGAGTATTGTATAATGAGGGACATATAACTTTAATCTTACATACAAGCGAGTCATCTGGTGGTTCAGTGCTTGTGTCCCTCCTCTCATGAAAAACTGTCACTCCCATCGGGTTTGGCTGTGTATCATAACCATCAAAATCGATCTCCTCCTATGGGTCCATCTCTGTCATGGTAGGAGGGAACTTTGAGCAATCTCTTCTTAGATGGTTTGTTCTTCGACAATACGAGCACCGAAAAGGGATACCCAGGTAGTCTAGGTGCTAATCTATGAGAAGGCCCCTCCATTCTATCTCTAGCAACCCAGCATGGATATCTATTTCCACTAAGACCTTTTTCATTATTCTATCTTATGCAATAAGAGAGAGTGTATCCACCCTTAGGAAACACCATAGAGAGGTTCCAATGAGTTCAAGTGCTTGTTGGTTCCAAAGCTGAAGAGGGAGTCCTGGTAGAAGGACCTAGATATGTCTGTAGTTGAAGTTATTCATAGATGGGTTGAAGATGATCCTCCATCTCTTGAGCATTAGGCTCCCTCCTCCATATGCTCGGAACTTATCCAGGATGTGAACAGTGTCCTCAGGGTTCTTAAAAATGAAGCCTAGCCACCCGTTTTGGAGTATGTGGACCTTTGGGAGATATCATAGAATAGGTATCCAAGTGGTTGTTATCCATTCCTCCAGTGTCTTCTTACATTTATCCTTGTAAGGTAGCCTCCCAACTAGGGCACAAAGAGCCAGATTGCAGGCTTCAAAGAGTCTTATGTCCATCCCAAGCACAAGTCTAAGATGTTTTTGTTTTGGCTTCCAAGCCCTGTGCGTCTTCTTAGTAGTGCAACTCTTGTGTAAAGTAGAAGGTCCGCCAAGTTGACTGCCCACTGGTTGGATGTTCCCACCTAACTTCCTACCCCTCTAGCTAGGAGATAATGGAGCTCCCTCATGTATAGACTACAGATTAGTTCCACCAGTAACAGAGTATAATGGCTGACAGTTCTGAGGTGGAGTGGGAGGAATAAGGGGAAAAGAGTCGGTAGCAGGTTTCTTGGGATCATCAGAAAGGTGTGTTCTCCAGTAATGGGTGCTAGCAAGCTCATCTATTGAGGCTAAGACATCCAGTTGGTCCCATGGGTCCTTTTCCCTACCTATTAGTGGGATCCAAGCCTGCAGTCTCCATAATGGGATCTTCTAACTCCACTAGTGGAGAAGGACTCCTTCCAGTAAGCAAGCAGATAAAGGCTATAGAAATTGACAAAAAGGAAAAGGGCTGAGGAGAAAACTAGAGACGACCTCCTCCATGAAGGTGGTTCTAAAACAAAGGTTCAGAGGCTCAGAGAAGCAGGGATTCCAATAATAAGGACCGAGGTGACTCTTTGTTCTCCTATCACAACTGCAGACAAGTAAAACATCAAGGATCTCTATTTTGTCAAAGAAGTCTTTAACAGAGAAAAAACAAAATAGTATACAACTAATAAAGCTGTAAACTCTTTAAAACTAAATGTTGATGAATGGTTGGTACATCAGCCAGATTCCAGGGGTGAACCCGTTCCACCAAGGCTTACGGCTGGTAAACCATCTCATTCACTGCTGGTGAATGCCGATAGGTGTCCACTGTTCATTATGTTTAATCAGGATGCCGATAGGTGTCCGTTGTTCACTATGAGGAATTGGAATCAACACCGAACATGGTCCTGATGGAATATGGGAGGAAACAATCGAGTAAGTGGAGATGAAAACCACGGGGGAAGGAAAATGGTGGAGGAAGTGGAGACTAAACGATACGTTGCTAAAGAAATGGAAAATAATAAACCTTATTAATAACTCATAAGTGGCAATCAGCTAGACACTATATCAAATTTTAAAGATTATTAAGTAAAAGTAAAAAAATAAACATGTAAACAGATGTCTTTATAATAGTGAGGAAGTTAGTGGTTGAAATCACAACCATTGATTTATTGGGAAGACTAAGAATATTAGATCAATATTTAATCTTGTCCATACAAACATGATTAAGCACTAAAAACCCATTAAATGTGCCCATTGTCAATAGATGTACGCCTTTCAGAATCCACTGTCAATATATGAGTAGGTCGTCTTTTGAGGTCGTTGGATTCTGAACCTCGAAATCCCAAAATATTAGTTCCACGTCCTTTTCTTTTCACAATTTCGGGAATTGTGGTATGTTGGATGTTTGGCTACCAAAACCACAAAACCCCAAACCCCGAAATCCCAAAATGTGGGTCTCACCTTTTCCTTTCTCGCATTTTGGAAATTTGTGTATGTCAAGGTTTGGACACTGGAACTCGCGAAGTTCCGAATCCCAAAATTCTGAAGTGCGGGACCTACCTTCCTTTTTTTTGGATTTTGGAGGTTTGCATATATGGTTGTTTGGGCACTTGCACTCACGAAAACTTGAATCCTGAAACCCCAAAATGTTGGCCCACATTCGTTCCGTATTTCGGATTTTGGCAAACAAAAGAGTCCTTTGTTTTGTTCGGCACTTTTGATCACCAAAATCCAATTAACGTCTGTTTCTTCACAAAGCTGTAGGAACTTAGAAGAAACTTGTTATTATGGGAACAAATCTATTAATGTAATGAATGGACTAGTAAAAGAACGTTGGAGAATATTCATCCCAGATAGAGGTATGGAAGTAATAGACCGTATTTCAAGTCAATTGTATTGCCAACAATGGGGTAGTATTTTTATGTAGGGTTTTGGTCATAAAAACCCCAAAGTTGCTTGTATTGTTGAGACTGTGGTAGTATAGGTACTAGCAGATAAGAAAGTAATTATAAATTTCAGGATCTTAATTAAACATTGAAGTGATGAGTCAATGCTCATTATATCGTTGATTAGAAAACTTAAGTTGAATGGTAAGGATAGTCGATGACAGTAAGGACTCTAAACGAACCTTTAGACTCAGGTCTTCTAACATAAAGCTTACCTGCTTGAGATCTCGAAAATTTTCAAGGATAAATGTACAAATAAATTTTTTTTATGGTGATTTTTGACGTACATTACACTTTCACCAACATCCACATTGTAATGGAATCTAACATAGCATGACATCACAATGTGACAAACACATCATAATGGAATCCAACATACCCACATCCACATTCTGATGGAATCCAACATAACCCTACATCACAATGTGAAAAACATACCCTCATGTCGCAATCTAATGAACATATCTAGAGGTTCCAATCTAATGTAAAAACAAAAATGTTCCAATGTGACGTACATAACCCTTTGTCACAATCTGACATAAAAAACTCAACTTTGCAATGTGTCTTACAAAACCCTTTGTTATGATGTGATGTAAAAAACCCTTTGTTGCAATGTGACATACAGAACCCAACATCGCAATGTGACGAACATAACACTATGTTTCAATGTGAAGAATTCAGCCCAATGGGGCAATGTGTTCTAAAATAAATCTATGTCACAATGTGACATACAAAAACCTATGTTACAATGTCACATACAACACCCAACGTCACAATGTGACATACAACACCCAACGTCACAATCTGGCGAACATATCCTTACATCGCAATGTGATGTGAAAAGCATAACGTCGCACATAAACGAATATAGTCCAATGTCACAATGAGACAAAAATAACCCAACATTGCAACTCCATCACAATGTTTTTCAAAACACTGGGTCACATCTTCCTTTGCGCAATGTGTCGACATTGCAATGTCACTAACATAACATGATGTTGTAATGAGATGAAAAAAATTCGACATCACAATGTGATGAACATAACACAACATCACAATCTCATGAACATATATCCATGTCACATTCAAGCATAACCTTTCACCAACATCCACATTGTGATGCAATCCAACATAGCCATACGTCACAATGTGAGAAACATATCATGATGTGACAATATAAAAAACATACCCACATCCACATTATGATGCAATCCAACATAAGTCAATGTCACAGTGTGACAAACATATCTTTATTTCCTAATTTAATGAACATATTGAGAGGTTCCAATCTGACGTAGAAAACCAATGTTTCAATGCGATATGCATAACCCTATGTTGTAATTTGACATGAAAAAATCAATTTCATAATGTGTTGTAGAAAACCCTTTGTCACGATGTGATGTACATAACCCTTTGTCAAAATGTGACATACATAACCCAACGTCACAATGTGTTGGACATAGTAGTATGTTGCAATGTGAAGAATGTATCCCAATGGTGCAATATGACGTAAAAAAACTCTAGATCACAATATAACATACAAAATCGTATCTTGCAATGTGATGTGCAACACCCAACATCGCAATGTGAAGAAAATATCCGCACATTGCAATGTGATGTCAAAAACATAACATCACACATAGATGAACATACACCAATGTCGCAATGAGACAAACATTGTCCAATGTTGCAATGAGATGAACATAAACCAACATTGCAATGGTTATTAGCATAACCAAGCATCACAATGTGCCAAACATAACCAGACGTGACAATGCGATGAACATATCCCAACATCATAAGGTGACGAACACATCTTGACATTGCATTATAATGAACAAAAATGAATGTCGCAATGTGATGGCCTTAATCTGACAAACATACCCCAATGTTTCAAAATGCAACATCGCAATTTGACGCACAAATATGTTGCAATGTGATGAGATTAATTTGACAAGCATATCTTAACGTTGCAATCTGACGTGCAAAATGCAAGCTCGCAATTTGACGTATAAACATAATGTCACAAAGTCACATGCAAAACCCAAATTCATAATGTAATGAACATAGCCCAATGTCATCATGAGCCTAACATAACCCAACATTTCAATGTGATGAACATAACTCGATATTGCAATGTGACAAACATATCTGAATTTCGCAATGTGATGAAAATAACAAGCAATATAATGCAACGAACAAAAACCTAATGTTGTAATATGACAAACATATCTTGACATGACAATACAAAATAAACATTCACAAATGTCACACTATGATTCAAGCTAACCATAGTAAACAATAGTAAACCATGGTCAACCATGTTAAAACATTGACACCCATGTTCCAACATTTCACCCATGGTCAAGTAGAGTCAAACATGGTAACCCATAGTCGAGCATAGTCAATCAATCAGATACATAGTCACCGATGGTCAACATGGTCTTCTTGTTTATCTATTGTTAATGTATGATAGTGTCCACAAGACAACTTGTTTCCTAATATTAGTTGTGCCAAGCTCACTTGCCAACCAATATTATTAATACTTAATGTTTAAATAAATTAATATATAATTTAATTAATACATTAATTAATGTATTAATACATTAATTAATGTATAAATGTCTAAATAATTAAATAATATATATCAAACCCACTCAACCATTTAGGAATGAATTAATTAATTAATGTATGAATTAATTAATACAATGATTAATGTATTAATGTTTTCATTAATACAATAATACTTAATGTAAAAACTACATAAACTATTATTTAAAAATTTTAAACATTAATAAATAATAACAATAATATATTTTAAACATTGTTTTTTTTTTTTTAGTAAGAAGGAATTATATATTAAAAACCTGCCATAGGCA
>ML786610.1:33443-51429 GCA_009831015.1 Picea engelmannii
CGGGGCGTTTCCAATAGACTCTTGGAAGAGTCGGCTGCTTCAATTCCAATCGCGATTGCAGTGGAATTAGGAAAGAGCAGACACAGGAAATTCAAAATATACGACGTGTTTCTGAGCTTCAAAGGACGCGATGTGAGGAGAGGCTTTGTCGATCATCTCTACAACGCCCTCACCATGGGGGGTTTGCACGAATTCCTTGACACCCACCAAATCAATGGGGGAGAGGACATCTCTGCAAGCTTACAAAACGCAGTTGAGGTGAGTCGCATCCTGATTGCACAATCTGCCTGGTGCCTCAGGGAAGACTCCCTGATCGCGCAGCAGGTACTACTTCAAGGGAAGGAGGTATCGGCCATCGCCATTCCTCTATTTCACAATGTGACTCCTGAGCTAAAGAAATTGGTGATTGGAAGGATTGTGTCTTCCAACATTGCCGTCTATCTGGGTGGTCACTCCAAGAAGACACGAATAGGAGATTAACTAACTCTTCCCTGCTCTGTTGCGTTTTATTTATTTATTCGTATACATGTTTATCTAAATCACATTGTCTGTGCGTTTGTATGGGTGTAGATCGATTAATAAGTGTTGTGTATATGGAAAGAAATGTTTGTATTGATGTAGATTGATTAATAAATATCGTATATATGGAAGAAAATTTGTAAATGGAAGTTTCAAATTTAATTCTCGGACTAAGAGCTGCGTAGATGCACCTACCTAAGTTATAGTGGTAGCCGCGGATTCCCCGCTTTGGTGAAACCTGCGGTCGTAAAACCTGCGGTCGTAGACGTCGGTAAACAGATGGTTCATTGTCCTTCAGTTTTATGCTACTGCTCCACCATGGCCGTGGCCATCTTGAACGATGAATGTTCTTCTAAATAATTCCTCTTTCCTCTTAGGCGATGCAGTTTCCGTAATATTTTCATAGGCCAAAATGTATTTGTAATTTTTCCGTTGCTATTCTCTGGTGTCAAAAACCAGTTTGGCTGACCTAATAAAAAGCCAGTTTGGCTGACCGTATAAAAAGGAGAGTTTTAAGGATGTGTTTCTGCCCACATTAACATGCATACTGAGATATCATATTCACATTTTTTCCAAGCTTCCGATATCATATTCACAGTATTAAGATCTCCGTGTCTCTTTGTTATTTGTTTTTATATTCTTGTCCGTATAACTTCAATGACCAAAAAGAGTTGTCCGGTTCCTAAGTCCATTAAAATTTAACACAAGTATAACAAGGATTTCACCTTGAAAATTGAAAATCAAACGAGTTAAGCAATAAACTAAGAATATTCTCATTGCTCTGCATTCGAAATCCTCGGTTAATTCTTCTTATGTTTGAACAACTTAATAATAACTTAATTTTTTTTCAAATTTAAATTTAGTTTATTTGCAAATTTATTTAAAAAGCTATTTAATTCAAATTTAGTTTCTCAATTATGTGAAAAAAACTAAATCCCGATGGAGAATCATAGATTTTGATGGGCCTTTTTGCGACTAGGACACACCAAAAAAAAATCCAAACATAACATTAAAAAGAATTATGGAAAAAAAATATTTTATATTATAAAAATTAGATTTATCTTTATATCCATGAAAAATATCGTATCTTTTAACAATGATGAAGGACCTCAAAGTGTTGTTTGGAGCAGCAAAAACTAGACCTCAAAGCTCTGGCCACACTCTCATACCGATAATAGAAAGAGAAATCCACGAGCCCCAAAGAAGAAATTATAATATAATTTCTTCTAATAAAGCCCATACTGATAATAAAAAGAAAAATCCACGATCCCCAACATAAAGTTTTACGTGTTAGTTGCGTGTTCGGCAATCTACTCTCTGCACGATCCCGTCACTGTTTTCTTTCCCTGCCAAAACTCTATTCAAGTTATATTGTCTTAACCTATTAGGTATTCTCCTACAAGAGTTGACAAGAGTTTAGTCAAAATTTAAAATTTAATTTGTATATTTATTTTAAGTTAGTATTCTCTTACAGGGATCTTAATAAACTAGGTTTTGACATGTATTTCTTTCGTTCTTCTTTTTAACTCATTTACGAAGTGATATGGAGTGTTCATCCAATTCAGATTATTTTATGCAATTACACCTAAAGACAACCACAATTATATAGTGTTGATGATCTCAGATATACATATTTCATTTACAACTCTTAATTTTAAATTCTAAAATAAATCCTAATTAAAGTTTATAAATAAAATAAACCTTTAAGTTTTCATCAACTACAATCATGTTGCTGCGCTAATTATACTTTACTCAATATAATTAAATATTAATATTTTTATATTTCTAATTAATTTTTTTTTTTAAATAACAAACTTAAAATAATATCTCTTTAAATATTTATATTTTAATCACATTTAATCATAAAAAAATTCCTTAACCAATAAAGAAGAGATTTCAAAGTAAACTATGAATATCTCATGCACCTTATCCTTTATGTAGTTCATTATTACTAAGTTCAAAGAATTAATGGACTTGTATTTTTGACATTGTTGAGGTATTTAACAATCAATGATTGTGTTGATGTGTTGGGAATGTGGAACATGTATACACGGTTTTATGTTATAAGAAGAAATATTTTATTGATTTAATTTATTTTTTTCAAATAAAAAAAATAATATATCATTGTAGTATTTAAAATAAGAGATTGCTTATTATTTAAAGTAAGAATGAATTTATTTATTTTGATAGATTTTTTAAAAATAATAAAATATAATAATGTTTCAAGATATTAACAAATTTACTAAATATATAAAATTATATAGATAAATTCAAATTGATAATGAAAAAATTGTACTTTTGAATTAAATATTGTTGTCAATAATACATTTAATAAATTTATCAAATAAAACAATTTTATTATGAAATTGAAGAGAATTAAATTTAGTGAATAACATATTTAATAAACTTGTACAACACATTTAAAAGAGATTAACTTCAATATCGAGTCAAACAAGGTTGTCCCTTGTCCCCTATTCTTTTTGGCATATATATTGATAAGTTAGAAGAATGCTTGGAAAAAGTAGGTTGTGTCGGCTCTACTCTCTTTGGTATAGTCATCAATCTTCTTATTTATGCTGATGATATCGTTCTTATGGGAAGGAGTCCTCGTGATCTTGAAAACCAGCTAAGAATCCTCAAGAATTTTTTCTCCAATATGGGTATGACTATTAATACTCATAAGACTAAGGTCATGATTATTAAATCCAATAAGATCCCTTATGATACCTTTGTATATGACAACAACAACTTGGAGGAAGTGACTTCATACAAATATATTAGAATTGATATTCACCACAAGCTCAATTGGAATTATAGCATTGCGAAAAGGATAATTGGGGGATGGAAAGCTTATTATGGGCTTGAGAACATTTGTAAATGAGCTTATCTTTGGAGTTGGGATAAGAAGAAAATCCTCTTTGAGACTCTTGTTACACCTGTTATTCTTTATGGATGTGAAGTTTGGGGCTACAGTATCTCTCGTGAATCCTGGAGAAAGATAAATAAAGTAAAAAATAATTTTATAACATATAATCTCAAAATTAAAGGAAATACGCCCTATCTCGTCCTATTTATCCCATCCTCCTCGTAGAAACAAGCCTCTCCCCCATTGAGAGCATGTCTATGACTAGATACCTAATGTATAAGAACAATTTAAACAACATGGAAGACAAGAGGCTACCTAAAATTGCTTCAAAATCAAGTCATAACCACCATCAACTCAAGCGAGGATGGCATAAAGACGTCGGCTAAACTATTGGAGAATCATGGAAGAAACCATTTTGCAGAATAAAGATACTATTTAAAAAAAGTCAAATCAAAATTTAAGGAAAAAATGTGGTGTGATAAAGAGTTAGAGGAAAAAAGAAAATTAAGGTATTATAAAGATGTAATCAACCCTAATCTAGAAGATCAAAATTATCTATTTGTTTTTCCAAGTGTAAAGAAAAAAATAAACATTGCTAAGATAAGAACAAATTGTCACGAGCTCCATAGTGAAACTGGGCGTTGGTCAATTCTTAAAAAGCCATGGGATGAAAGAGTGTGTCACATTTGTGACACTAAGAAGGTTGAATATGAAAAGAACTTTCTCTTACATTTTCCATCCTATACCCATACTAGATCTCATTTTCAAATTATTGATCACACTACCAACCTTCCTAACCTCTTAACTCCACAAAAGTATGGTGATCTTGAAAAACTTCTCTTAATGTTTTTCGAGCATAGAAACAAAATTCTAAAGAATCACAAGTAATCACTTACCTTCTTAAGATATAATAAATCAATTAGATATTAGTGAACATTAATCATCATCATCGTCATCATTATCAAATTCAAGAATTTTTTTTTTAGGAAAATAGAAAAAAATTATCAAAATTGGAACTTCAAATTAAATATCATTATAAGTAATCCATTTAACAAATATGAAAAATATTATCAAATTGAAGAGAACACATTTAGCAAACTTATCAAATAAAACAATTTTGTTAATAAAATGAAAACAACTTTATTAATAAATTGAAAAAAATAAATTTAATAAAAATAAAATGTAAAATATTGTTAAAAACTTTAACATAAAAATGCTAATAAATTGATTTGAAATCTATATTATAAAGATAAAATTAATTATATTTTTTCAAATTAAATGTGGACTAAAATCTAAATGAGATAAATTTTTCACCAAGTTGCACATGATCACTTATTTCTTAAATATGGGCTAAAATCTAAATGAGCTGATTTTTTCACCAAGTTGCACATGATCACGGATTTCTTAAGTTTTAAAGTGTACCCTAAAAAGAACTTTAGAAAATGACCAATATTTTATGGCTTAAATTAACTCTTTTGATATAATGTTTGTTAAATTTATAATTAATATAAAAATTTCAATAAATTTCTATTTATGATGATTTCGTATAGCATATTTATATTTTGTAAATATTATTTATTTTTCAATTTTTTTTTAATCAAATTTTCCTTATATATTTAAATTATAGAAAATTTTCAATTTTAAATTAAAATAAATTAATATAACAAAACAAAAAAACATAATGTAACGAAATAATGGAATAAAAACAAATTAATATCATGAAATAAAAACGTTTATGAAAAATCTATTCATATTCAAACGATAAAAGATTATTTTATCATATATAATTTTAAATGTGTCAACAAATGAGGAAGAACAACCAACCTTTAAACTTGGCAAATCTAGATTCAATTAATTTTTGTTTTCTTTGGTTTAAATGTAGACAATTTGATTCTCTTATCTACAATACTTTAGTCTAACTCTCCTCCTGTCCATAATAATGTGTGCTCTAATAATGCAGAGATAAAAAAACTCAGCTCACAGTCTCTACATTTATTTAATCTCGAGGATGAACTCCTATACTTCTACTATTAGAAGAATATGAAAGTATATTTCTTCCATCCTAAGAGGGGATTGATACATGAGCCTTTTCTCTCCCTCGAAAATCCAATTGTTTCCTTGAACCCATTCCAATTAGCAAGCCTCATTAAAGCACTACCTCTTTACTAGCACAGCCACTAACTCGCGGCTGGTGAACGTTGAAAGGTAGTGGCGCATGGGTTGGCTCCTTCGAGAAGGAAGTGAGGCGTGCATGGGTTGTCTCCAGCAATGTGCCAATTCTTCCCACCATTATTTCTCTAATAAATCAAAATTTTAATAAACACAGGTGGGAAATTGAAACACGAAGGGAATCCACGAGGCCATAAGCGTCAAGGGAGGTGGGAAGTTGAAACGTTGAGGGGAGGTTTAATCCACGTGGCCATAAGCATCTGCCCTGGTTAAAAAATGACGATGCTCATCCAATTTCACTGTTAATTGAAACGTCCACGTGCCATATTCATCCACCCAGTAATAATATTTTTTGTTGTTATTTCTTAATCACTAAACGTGACAATCTGGCAGTGAGCAAGTAAATTTTTAATCTTATTTAGTAAATGTGAAAAAGTAATCACATAAATGTACCTCTTTATAAATGAGCGGAAGATAATTTATCAAAATCTCATCCATTGATTAGAGAGAACGACGAAGAATATGCCAACATCTTCAATTGCCAACCCTAAGATTGAAATTTATAATTAAAAGGTGATTAATTCTGCCCATTGTCAATAGGTATACACCTTTCGGCGTAACTAGGGATTCATATTCTTATGCTCACGACTAAAAACCTAGTAAATTGATATTCATAAAAACCGAGATTTACCATAAAACAAGATAGATTCGAAGAAATACTTCATGTTTTTCCTGCTCGGCTCCCCGAAATCGATTTCTTAGTTGTCATTGAACACGGAGGAATTCTTGTGTTTTTTTTAAAGAAAGATTACACACGTTATTCTAGTTTTAGCCATTAAATTGCCTTTCATATCTAGCTCTTCCTGAACGGAAGGGTTCACAACTATATATTAATAGAATAACTCGGACCACAATTTATGTGACACAATTTATGTGATATAGGGAACGATTGCTCAAAGCTAGCTTTCTAGTTTGTTAGGAGTGTAATAAAAGAGAACAAAACAAAAAAATGTTGAGGGAGGATTATTTCAAACATTAAATTTCCATTCTTAGAGAATAACTACGGTTCATACCTCGATAATGGGGATGCCACGTTCCAATCTCCAAGGAAAATGCTGGTAAAAAAAAAAAGTTGGTACCAAGATTTTGTTGAAATAGTTGATGAGACTCACTTGGATGGAAAAAAAAAAAAAAGTTATGGATTCAGTGAGCAGTCCAGTAGATGGAGCAATAACGACTTGTTGACTAAGAAAGTGTTGTTTTTTTTTTTTTTTTAAATGTCCTTAGACCATGGGAGATATGCTCAGATATGCTCTTGAAGCTTGTGAGCATATTATAGATAAAATCAAATTATCAGTGGTTATTGAAAAAAAGGAAGTTTGTACCAATGGTGAGTTCTCGAAGGAGAATTCTAAGCTTTTTCTTAGAAAACTAGGGGAAAGTGAAGAGGAGGTAATTCGGAAACAACATAAAGGGCATGAGCATTCTCGGTGTTGTGGCTGCAAGGAAAGAGTGTTTGAGAATGTTAGTGATTACAATAGACATTGCGGTTTCGAATTTGTGGATAATATCGGTTTCGAATTTGTGGATGATATTGACAATAACCAGTAGAAAATTTGCATTTTGAAGGGAGCGCTATTGCACAACACTCATAGAGGAGGAAATTGACAGGGTTAGTTGTCATACTTAATTCGTGGAGGACAAATGTATTTCTTTGTTTGGTATCTCGCTTGCATCATTTCAAACATTTAAGTTCTCTTTCTATCATGATATAAGTTATTTGATACTCAAGCTTCACAGATTATATTAGTAACATATGTAGTTTCTTAAATAAAAGTTACAATCAGAGAGGGAAATTTGATTGCTCAAGTTCTTTTCTAAATAAGAGATTTTATTCAGACCTCATTTCAAGGAGAAAAGGCTACGATCTCACTATGTTTTTCCACTGATTTGGTAATATTACAAACACAATCAAGAAACACATTTTATGTTTGTTTTTGATGAATTGTTATGCATTTCTATCATTCAGTATTTTTAATTTCCATTGAGAATCTCACGTATCGTTGTGCCATGGAATATATACCTAACCTTGAAAACCTTTGTATCAGTCGCATCCCTATGCAATCACTCTATTATTATTTTTTTAGAGTATTTTACACAAACATGGTGGCCATTTTTGGCCCTAACATTCGAGCCTAACGTGCATTAAGTTCACACAAATTTTTTTTTTTTCACAAATGGAATAATCTACAGCATATTGTTAAGTCTTTTACAAATTTTTCAAATTTTCAAATGTTAAATATTCTAAATATGAATCTAAATATCCTAATCTAAATAAGAGGATGAGATAAATAAGAAGTTAACTTTTCTATTAAAATATTTGAATAGAAACAAAACAAAATATACCAAATATACCAAGTAAAATACATCCTTTCTAGTTTGTTGAATATGACTATTTTCAATGAAGTCATGTGAATAGTAGAAAGATGATTCCCAACATTATTTTTCCACTTTCCTAAATTGAAACAACGGAATCCTCCCATCCAACTAGGAGCTTAGCTAGCTTCCTAGCTCCAAGAAACATTTCAGTCTCTTGGCCCTCTGTGCCCATGACTCCAAGAGTAACAAGAACATATCCTCTAAGAAGATCATCCCAAAAAATTAATTTTTTAAGAATTATCAAACCTCTCAGCATGCGCTAACCGCTGTGCCCCCTTCCTCACCACTTCTTCTTCCTAGTTTACAAGTTTCCACATACCCTTCTCCAAGTCTCCTCAACCACTCTCATTATTAGCAATCAACCTTTCTTATCTATATTTTTGGGAAAAATTTAAAATAAAACTAAAATATAAATGACTTGCATTAAACAATAATAAATAATATTCAAAGTCTTTCTTCTCATGCTAACTAATAAATGCAATTTGAAAATTTTCCCCAGAATGTATATGACAACCTGCCATGCTCATTTAATTCATCATACTAACCATCAATCAAATTCAAAGAAGGTATTTAATGCTCCTAGATATTTTGTATGTAATATAAGTTACATAGTCAATAAACATTCAATTAAATAGTTAATAATCTAGTTTAATAATTAATACATTAATTAATTGTACTAGTGTACATATGTAGGGTATGTGTGTGTAGCTAGAAAACACATATCTCATGCATGTACTAATGATAAACAACCACTTCCTTCAGTGCATAGTTCCTATATAATCACACCAAGACATGTAGTATAGTAGATCAAGTAATGCATCATTTAATAATCTTAACGAATAAAATTACACCAATTCATCAATAACTCATTACCACACTTAAAATATCAATAGAAATTCGAAAGATGGTTTTAAACATGGTAGGAACCAAGTGAGTAAACAATAGTGGCATCTCCAATCCCTAATCATTATTCTCAATTAACATCAACACATCCTTCCTTCCTAACCTACTTCCATATTCCATCCTATAATTTCCTCTGTTGGACTAAGATGGAGCGCCAACTATATTCACCTAACTTAATATATAACCCGGAAGTGTAAGTTTCATACATCTCGACCAAGCTTCCCGATCAGGAAAATAGCAGTCTCCATCACATGTCTAGGGGAGTGTGACTTCACATAGCCCTCCCACGACTCTAGGATTCGAAGGATAAATGGTGGGAAATACCTACACCCCTCTTCATAAAACTAACGTAAACACCCTACATCAATCCATACCATGCCACTATTGTTCTTAGAGTTGTCATAAAAAACCAATTTGGGAAAGTTGTGTGTCTTTCTGTCAAAACCACACCTACCACAGATCATAGCAATATTTGGAAAAAAGATTAATTAATAAGTACAACTTGTATCATATGTTATCTTATTTATGTCTATGATATCCAAGTTACCTCAACACTATAGTAATTTGGTTATCACATAGCTTATCAACTTGTATGTTAGTTAACCAATACTCATATCCATGCAAATAGATCACATATTTCAAATGATCATCCATTTTTGTATTGACATTCAATTAGGAAATGTATTCTTATTTACAACATGTCTCATGTCTATTATACATTCACAACATAAATTTGAACTATCGTCCATTGTACTCCAATTTGACATTTAAATTTGCATGTTTAACCAAATCACACAATGATGATCATCATGAACATATATCAATAAAAAAAATACTATGCGACACATAAATAGATCTAGATGTATACTTTTGACATGTTTATTTTAACATTATTGAGTCCAAATATTTATTAATCAATGACTTACTAAGATGAGAAAAATCAAAGTTCTAAATGTCTAAGGTCAAAATATAGGAAATTACAATTTTGAAATCTGTGTCGATTGCTTACTCTTCACTTCTCAACAATATTTCTATTACTTTTTTATATTCCTTGTCTGTTATACTTGCAGATATGATTTTGTCTTTGACATCATGGTCGTATTACTTATAATTATTTTATAAATGGCACATGTTCTCCTACTCAGTGCATTCACCACTTTCTTTTCTTTTCCCTTAATATGTTTGATATCAAAATCAAATTCACTTAGGAATGCAAGCCACCTTGTCTAACGTGCATTTAAACCTTTCTTATTTAACACATACTTTACGCCACTGTTATCTATTAAAACAATAAAAAAATCCTTCATATTAAATAATGACGCCATATATTTAATGCATGAATCATAGATGTTAATTCTATGTCATGTGTCACATAATTACATTCATGATGCTTTAACTTTCTTGATTCATAACCAATCATGTGTCCTTCTTGTGACAAAACATCATGTGACCCCTCCTTTCTAGCATCGATATCGACAATAAATTCTTTATAAGAATCGGTGACCTTAAGAATAAATGCGGTAGTTAATTGTTCTTTTAACTTATTGAAACTTTCCTAGAATTCATGTGACCAAATAAATTTTACCCCCTTTTCTATAAAGACATAATAGGAAAGACAATTTTAGAAATATTTTCAATAAACCTTCTGTAATAACATGTTATTCCCATAAATGATCGTATTTCTGCAACATTTGTGGGTTTAGGCCATTATATAATTTCCTTTATCTTTTGTGGATCTACTTTGATCTCGTCCTCTAAAATAACATGTCCCAAGTATTGCATTTTATTTTGATAAAAGTAACACTTGCTAAATTTGGTGTAAAGTTGATGTTCTCCTAACGTTTGTAACACTATTCTTGGGTGTTATGGATGTTCTTCTTCAGTTTTTTAATAAATCAAAATATCATCAATAAAAATCAAAAGAAACTTATATAGATACTAACTAAATATATTGTTCATTAGGCACATGAAAGTTGTTGGTGCACTTGTGATCCAAAAGTACTTTTTATACGACAATGGTTGAGTTATTTAGCATGTGTTAATTAACCATTTAGGAAGCGAAATGAAAGAGGGAGAATTATGTATCAAACATGATAACCATATACACATATACAGATATGAAATAAATCAAGAAGAAAAATAAACCATAGAACACCAAAGTGATAATGGAGTTTGGCAATCTCACCTACTTCCATGGGACTTTGTCTCAATGGGTGAGGTTTTCTTATTTATGTTCAAATCTTAAAAAGTGCATCAAAAAAGTTCCTAAAAGGTTACAAATTGATATGGTCTTGTTCTATCAGCTATATAGAACCCAACAAAAGAAACGACATTGAAATCAGATGACTGGAGATCCCAGAAATCGCCCGCAAAGGTGCTCTCCTCAATAGCTTCCCTGCATAAAAATGACTTTGGCTTGGCAAATCCTCAGCATAAATTTGACTTGAATGTCCCTTTGTTGCTCAAAGAAGCTCTGTTTTATATATATTTGAAGTTGATAACGATCTCCCAACTTCCCCCCCCCCAAGACCTGGCCTAAAAAAGGGCCCAATATCCCTGAAAAAAAACCAAAATCTCTCTAATCTGTTGAATAAAATCATTTAAAATCACTATTATATAGTGAAAAACCCACTTTTTTACATATTATGGGTGTAGCCCCTTAGTCATTGACTCCTGGTCATATGGAGGGTGGCCATATGCCCAAGCGCTAACACCTGGTGCGTTGGCCCCTCACTTCTTGGCTCTTGGTTAAATGCACTGCCATATGTCCCTGGTCCCTAGATCCACGTGTTACTCTGATAAACATTGGCCCTTGGTCAAGTTCCCTAATCGAAGGGCTAGCCCAGCCAACCAAGTGGTCACTGTATACCCTCACGCTAATAGTTAAACATCGGGTCACATGCATATTCTTGCAAGAACAGGGGGCTAGTCCAGATTCCCGCATGCCAAACAAACCAATGGTCAACAATCCACGCCAAGTGTTAAGGATATGGTTTTGTGGTATGGTTTGATGGAGCATCCATTGGGGGTTGGGGCTTGGTGGGAGGTCACGTGATCAAACCTCATGGAGTCCACAATTTTTCAATACTTTAACCTACTAATGGGTGCCATGTGGTAGCCCATGTCTAGGCCATGTGGCACCTCACCATTCGTCGAATAGAATGCCACATGTCAATCTCCTATCGGTCTAGTTGTATGGCTAGTCACCACAATTTCCCAGTCATTATTTGCCACGTGTCGTACATACGTTGTACGGGCATGGCATGTGTCACCCTTGCAATGGTGACACATGTCACTCCCAGATTGGTTCACATGTACCTACCACGTCATCATCCAACTATACCCTACCACGTCAGTTGTATGACCAAATACCACATGTCACCTCTAGACATTTCCATGTCAGCATGATGACATCAACATGATGTCATGATGATGTCATTGTTGACTTTTTAGCTTGTTGATTGTTGACCTTTTACCTTTTTGGCCAAATGAATAGATCATGATATATGAGGCATACAATTATCGTTTGAGCCCGTTCAATTTGCATTGGGTTTGTATCAATGAGGCCTACGCAAACGTTCATTTTGAAGCCATTATGAGAAATTTGATTTTTAGGCCTTTTTGAGACGCATCAAGCTCCTCGATCCAATTCTGGATCACACCTCACCAATAAATACCTTTTGGTCCCCAAAAGGTTACTGACTAGTCATGAAGCTCGAGATAGGCCACCCAACTTGTTCTTTGTCTTTGAACTCTGTCCTATGCACCTGTCTCATCAAGATCAATTGTAACATAATCATGATAACCGACAACATATTGTTAGCCATTTTTACCCTGTCACATCTTACTGAAGCCACTATCATCCATGTACACAACATTACAAATGATAGTATCAAAAATATGATTGTAGATGAGATGATATAATTGTAATATTTGCACGAGATTATCTTATCTTGAAGCAAAGTGTGATTGATTTTCCATTCTACAATCATCTCTTGTTCTTTCTTAAGATCTATTACTTGATTTGAAACAATTATAGGTGTGTTTCTTGCATGAGCCTCTTTTCTTAATTGTTCCATAGTTTGAAGAGTTTTATTTTCCTTTAAATGATGAGCATGAACCACATATTATTGATCTTCTTTGGTTAAGTGATATTGATTCTTTTCCATGTAGAAGATTTCTTTACGATCATACAATTATGGACTTCCTAAGACCATTCCACATTCAGATAGTGGCACCACATCACATGTTACCTCATCCACAAACTTAGATGAAATTGCAAATTTTAATGTGCACTGGTTTGTTATGTGCAATTGTTGATTGTTTCTTATCCATTTAAGTGTGTAAGGCTTATGATGCATCTGTGTTTTTAACCCCAATTCTTTAACCAATTCCTATGAAAATAAGTTCAATTGATATGCACTATCTATAAATGTGTCAACCTTAGTATTCCTCATAATGACCCTTATGTGAAACAATTTACTTCTAGCATCAAATCCATCATCATTTTTACCTTTCAAACCAAACAATGAGACTTTAGATTCATCTCCTAAATCTGATCCCAGGACAGTTGACCACATCGTTGCTGCAACTGTTTGCCTCCCTTTCTTTTCCTTGAACCAATTTGGTCTCTTATTGGGATGCAATTGTCAACAATGGTCATCATCATACATCTCTTTCTTGCAATGCTTGCAAGAGGGCTTCCCTTCCTTTCTTGCCACTAAATTTTCATTTTTTCCATTCCACTTCCTTTTGTCCTCTTTCCTTGAAGATGATTCCCCTGATACACCAACCCCTATTTTCCCTACTTTAATGTATGTCACTTGAACATAATCAATAAATCCTCACCCATTGAGACAAAGGCCCAGAGACGTAGGCAATATTGTCAAACTTCTTTATCACTTTGGTGTTCTATTGTTGGTTTTTCTTCTTTCTTTATTTCATATTTGTATATGACTATCATGTTTCATACATAATTCTTCCTCTTTTATTCATCTTCCTAAATGGTTAATGAACACATGTTAAATAACTCATCCATTGTTGTATAAAAGATCTTTTCAGATCAAGTGGTATCAAAGCTAGTTGACATTTGGATTTGAGTTTGTATGTTAACCATGGAAAAGCTACATCATGGTGAAGGTGAGCTTGTTGAAGAGAATACATTGATTGTATTGAGAAAGAGAACTTCTCAAAGAAGGAAGATGGCATCAGAATAGGGACTTTCTGAAGATGAGAAAGAGTTTCAAAAAAAAATCTTCACCATGTCGGAGATGATGAAGGTTTTGTATGAGTATTACTTGGAATGGAAGAGACTGGTGCCACATGGCCCAGACATGGGCTACCATGTGGCACCCATTGTTTGGTTAAATTATTACAAAATTGTTGACTCCATGAGGTTCGATAGCGTGGCCTCCCACAAGCAAATGTTTTGGTAGGGTTGGGCTAGCCGGCCCACCCGCATATGATGCTTATTAACCACAACATCAAACTTTTATTTAAATTTACATATATTATATGGTGGCGGAGTTTAGGGATGAGGATAAGCCCCAACCCTTCGCAGACACTCCATCGAACCATACCATGAAAACATATCCTTAACACTTGGTGTGGATTGTTGATCGTTGGTCTTTTTGTCATGTAGGAATCCAGACTAGCCCTTGGTTATTGTGGGAATATGCATATGAACCAATGTTTAACTATTGGCATGAGGGAATCCAGACTAGCCCTCAGTTAGCACCCAGTCGATCGAGCTAGCCCAACAACCAGGGCACTTGACCAGTGGCCAAGGTTTATCAGAGTAGCGCATGGAGCTAGGGACCAGGGACATATGGCACTGTATGTAACTCGGAGCCAAGAAGTGAGGGGAAATGCACAAGGAATTATAGCTTGGGCACATGGCCACCTTCCATATTACCACGCGCCATCGACTAAGCGGTTGCGCCCATAATATGTGCAAAAGTGGGTTTTTAACTATATAATGGGCACAACCCCTTAGTCATTAGCCCTTGTTCATATGGAAGGTGGCCATATGCCTAAGAATTAATGCCTGGTGTGTTGGCCCCTCACTTCTTGGCTCTTGGTTACATGCAGTGCCATATTTCCCTAGTCCCTAGCTCCATGCGCTACTCTCATAAAACTTGGCCCCTGGTCAAGTGCCCTAGTTAGCGGGCACTAACCATATACCCCCATGCCAATAGCTAAACACCGAGTCAAATGCATATTCCTGTAAGAACGAGGGGCTAGTATGGATTCTTGGGTGCCAAACAATCCAACGGTCAACAATCTACTCCAAGTGTTAAGGGTAAGGTTTCATGGTATGGTTCGATGGAGCGTCCGTCGGGGGTTGGGGCTTAGCCCCATCCATAAAATCTTCCACCAGATAATATATGAAACCTTAAATAAAAGTTTGATGCTATGGTTAATAAGCAACATATGTGGGCGGGTTGGCTAAGCCGACCTTTCCAAAACTTTTATTCGGTGGGAGGTCACGCGATCTAACCTCATGGAGTCCATAATTTTTCAATACTTTAACCAACCAATGGATGCCACGTGATAGGCCATGTATGGGCCAGGCCGCACCTCACCATTGGCCGAATACAATGCCACATGTCAATCACATATTGGTCTGTATGTCTTCCCAATCACCACACTTTCCCAGCCACTATCTTCCACGAATCGTATGTACACTGTACGAGCATGCCACATGTCACCCTTGCAGTGGTGACACATGTCACTCCCAGATTGGTCCACCTGTACCTGCCACGCCAACATCCAACTGTACCCTGCCACATCAGTTGTACGACCAGTTTCCATGTGTAACCTACAAACGCTACCACATCAACATGATGACGTCATACTGACATCAACATTGACATTTTGGCTTGGTGACTGTTGACATTTTGTATGTTTGGCCAAATGAACAGATCGTGATATATGGGGCATATGACATCCGTTTGATCCGGTTCAATTTTTTTTGGGGTTCGTATCGACGCGGACTATGCACATGTTTGTTTTGAAGCCATTATGAGAACTTTGATTTTTAGGCCTTTCTGAGCCCCATCAAGCTCCTAGATCCAATTCTGGTTCAGCTTGTGAGTCCAAACGGAATTACCAAAAATTCATAATGTCCATATCGCGTTTAAAAAGTTGTTTTATTAATATCCTTATCCTTAATTGTGATTTGATGATAACCCGATCTTAGATCGATCTTAGAAAATATTTTCTCTCCTCCCACTTGATCAAATAAGTCATTAATTCTTGATAGAGGATACTTATTTTTTATTGTCATTTTTTTTTAGTTTTTGAGAATAAATGCTTAATTGGAACATCCCATCCTTATTTCTGACAAATTTGTGCTCCCATGGTGAGACACTGGGTCTGATATATCCTTTATCTAATAATTCTTGTATATGTATTTTTAACTCTCTTATGTCAGGAATACTTATAGTGTATGGTTCCTTCGGTAGAGGGGCACATCGTGGTATTAAGTTAATAAAAAAGTCTATCCCTCTCCTTGGAGGTAATGTTGATATTTCTTCAAAAAACAATCTTTTAAATATCGTAAAATAACATAATCCTCTAAATTTGGTTTGTCATTATCATTTTCTATATTCATCACCTAAATTGCATATAGTTGACACCCCTTCCTTATGCAATTTTTAAGCTACATAGATGATATATGTCTTACCAAAATTGGTTTTCTTAGTCCTTGAATTATTTTATTTATACCATCTTCATCTTGGTATACAAATGATTTTTCATAACTATTTAGTAAAACCTTATGTGATTACAACCAATCCATTCCAATAAGAATATCATATGATCCTAAGGGTAACACATTTAATCTAACCACATAGATTTGATCATTTATTCGTATATCACACTCAAAAATATACTTTATTACCTTTATTTTAGTGCGGGTGGCTAATTGTACTAACCAAGATTTAGGTTGTTTTAGATTTTCCATCTTACTATTATATAATAATGATGGGGTTATGTAACTCAAACTTTTCCCTGGATCTATTAGTATGGAGATTTGTTTTTCTTGTAGCTTAGCTTCAATTTATACTAGAGTATGTTGATGATCAACTTGTCCCCCTTCTAGAGAAACATTAATTATGTGTATGGTTTTCCCAATATCTCCAATTGTGGTGACTTCTTATAGATTGTGAACTGGATTTCTACTTTTCGAGTTTAAGCATGGACACTTTCTTCGTAAATGGGTCTGTCCATATTCTCATCATTTCATTAGTTCTCTAGGGCTTTTTGTTATCTTTGTGAATACCAAATTAACTGGTTTATTCCCTCCTTGAGTTTGTTGTCTATTAGGTGAATAATAATTCCTTTGAAATTCCTTAGACATGTTATGGTAAGGAGTTGGTTTGAAACCTTTCTTCTATTGATTTAGTTTAGCTTACTTTGTATATTTTCATTCCTTAAGAGTTTCATATCTATGTTTATACTGCTCATAACACATTTTTGCTTTGCTAAATAACTCATTCAATGTTTTAGGATTGTCAAATTCAATTATGTCTTTATAAGACTGTGGTAGACAACTTAAGAATCTCTGAATTTTTACTTTATCTTCCTTAATATAAGGTACAAATCTGAGCAGATCTTGATATTTGTTAATTAGATCATTGATATACATTTTTTCGAGTCTTAGTTCATAAAATCCCTAGTCTTTCTTTCATAATAACTTTATGATAGGTATTGTTTCCTTAAATAATTCTTAAATTCTAACCATTCCATTATTTTCTCTTTCAATCCTTTGGTTAGTTTCAAGTCATTCCACCATATACAAGCATTTCCTTTTAAATTATCAATGGTCATTCTAACCTTCATGTTATTAGAGTAGTTATAAATTTGAAATCATTTCTTGATATCGCGTAGCCAAGCTTCAACTTCTTCACCTGTTTTTTATTCTCCATCAAAAGTGAAGGGTTTTATCTTTTTAGATTCACCCTCCAAGTGATCTACATGTTTCCTCTTCTTAGTAGAAGGTGTTTGTTGTTCTACTCTTTTTTGAGTATTGGTTGATGATCTATTGTCTAATTTAGAACATAATTTACTATTGCCTTTGTTCATATA
>ML786610.1:51529-74444 GCA_009831015.1 Picea engelmannii
ACAATAGACATTGCGGTTTCGAATTTGTGGATAATATCGGTTTCGAATTTGTGGATGATATTGACAATAACCAGTAGAAAATTTGCATTTTGAAGGGAGCGCTATTGCACAACACTCATAGAGGAGGAAATTGACAGGGTTAGTTGTCATACTTAATTCGTGGAGGACAAATGTATTTCTTTGTTTGGTATCTCGCTTGCATCATTTCAAACATTTAAGTTCTCTTTCTATCATGATATAAGTTATTTGATACTCAAGCTTCACAGATTATATTAGTAACATATGTAGTTTCTTAAATAAAAGTTACAATCAGAGAGGGAAATTTGATTGCTCAAGTTCTTTTCTAAATAAGAGATTTTATTCAGACCTCATTTCAAGGAGAAAAGGCTACGATCTCACTATGTTTTTCCACTGATTTGGTAATATTACAAACACAATCAAGAAACACATTTTATGTTTGTTTTTGATGAATTGTTATGCATTTCTATCATTCAGTATTTTTAATTTCCATTGAGAATCTCACGTATCGTTGTGCCATGGAATATATACCTAACCTTGAAAACCTTTGTATCAGTCGCATCCCTATGCAATCACTCTATTATTATTTTTTTAGAGTATTTTACACAAACATGGTGGCCATTTTTGGCCCTAACATTCGAGCCTAACGTGCATTAAGTTCACACAAATTTTTTTTTTTTCACAAATGGAATAATCTACAGCATATTGTTAAGTCTTTTACAAATTTTTCAAATTTTCAAATGTTAAATATTCTAAATATGAATCTAAATATCCTAATCTAAATAAGAGGATGAGATAAATAAGAAGTTAACTTTTCTATTAAAATATTTGAATAGAAACAAAACAAAATATACCAAATATACCAAGTAAAATACATCCTTTCTAGTTTGTTGAATATGACTATTTTCAATGAAGTCATGTGAATAGTAGAAAGATGATTCCCAACATTATTTTTCCACTTTCCTAAATTGAAACAACGGAATCCTCCCATCCAACTAGGAGCTTAGCTAGCTTCCTAGCTCCAAGAAACATTTCAGTCTCTTGGCCCTCTGTGCCCATGACTCCAAGAGTAACAAGAACATATCCTCTAAGAAGATCATCCCAAAAAATTAATTTTTTAAGAATTATCAAACCTCTCAGCATGCGCTAACCGCTGTGCCCCCTTCCTCACCACTTCTTCTTCCTAGTTTACAAGTTTCCACATACCCTTCTCCAAGTCTCCTCAACCACTCTCATTATTAGCAATCAACCTTTCTTATCTATATTTTTGGGAAAAATTTAAAATAAAACTAAAATATAAATGACTTGCATTAAACAATAATAAATAATATTCAAAGTCTTTCTTCTCATGCTAACTAATAAATGCAATTTGAAAATTTTCCCCAGAATGTATATGACAACCTGCCATGCTCATTTAATTCATCATACTAACCATCAATCAAATTCAAAGAAGGTATTTAATGCTCCTAGATATTTTGTATGTAATATAAGTTACATAGTCAATAAACATTCAATTAAATAGTTAATAATCTAGTTTAATAATTAATACATTAATTAATTGTACTAGTGTACATATGTAGGGTATGTGTGTGTAGCTAGAAAACACATATCTCATGCATGTACTAATGATAAACAACCACTTCCTTCAGTGCATAGTTCCTATATAATCACACCAAGACATGTAGTATAGTAGATCAAGTAATGCATCATTTAATAATCTTAACGAATAAAATTACACCAATTCATCAATAACTCATTACCACACTTAAAATATCAATAGAAATTCGAAAGATGGTTTTAAACATGGTAGGAACCAAGTGAGTAAACAATAGTGGCATCTCCAATCCCTAATCATTATTCTCAATTAACATCAACACATCCTTCCTTCCTAACCTACTTCCATATTCCATCCTATAATTTCCTCTGTTGGACTAAGATGGAGCGCCAACTATATTCACCTAACTTAATATATAACCCGGAAGTGTAAGTTTCATACATCTCGACCAAGCTTCCCGATCAGGAAAATAGCAGTCTCCATCACATGTCTAGGGGAGTGTGACTTCACATAGCCCTCCCACGACTCTAGGATTCGAAGGATAAATGGTGGGAAATACCTACACCCCTCTTCATAAAACTAACGTAAACACCCTACATCAATCCATACCATGCCACTATTGTTCTTAGAGTTGTCATAAAAAACCAATTTGGGAAAGTTGTGTGTCTTTCTGTCAAAACCACACCTACCACAGATCATAGCAATATTTGGAAAAAAGATTAATTAATAAGTACAACTTGTATCATATGTTATCTTATTTATGTCTATGATATCCAAGTTACCTCAACACTATAGTAATTTGGTTATCACATAGCTTATCAACTTGTATGTTAGTTAACCAATACTCATATCCATGCAAATAGATCACATATTTCAAATGATCATCCATTTTTGTATTGACATTCAATTAGGAAATGTATTCTTATTTACAACATGTCTCATGTCTATTATACATTCACAACATAAATTTGAACTATCGTCCATTGTACTCCAATTTGACATTTAAATTTGCATGTTTAACCAAATCACACAATGATGATCATCATGAACATATATCAATAAAAAAAATACTATGCGACACATAAATAGATCTAGATGTATACTTTTGACATGTTTATTTTAACATTATTGAGTCCAAATATTTATTAATCAATGACTTACTAAGATGAGAAAAATCAAAGTTCTAAATGTCTAAGGTCAAAATATAGGAAATTACAATTTTGAAATCTGTGTCGATTGCTTACTCTTCACTTCTCAACAATATTTCTATTACTTTTTTATATTCCTTGTCTGTTATACTTGCAGATATGATTTTGTCTTTGACATCATGGTCGTATTACTTATAATTATTTTATAAATGGCACATGTTCTCCTACTCAGTGCATTCACCACTTTCTTTTCTTTTCCCTTAATATGTTTGATATCAAAATCAAATTCACTTAGGAATGCAAGCCACCTTGTCTAACGTGCATTTAAACCTTTCTTATTTAACACATACTTTACGCCACTGTTATCTATTAAAACAATAAAAAAATCCTTCATATTAAATAATGACGCCATATATTTAATGCATGAATCATAGATGTTAATTCTATGTCATGTGTCACATAATTACATTCATGATGCTTTAACTTTCTTGATTCATAACCAATCATGTGTCCTTCTTGTGACAAAACATCATGTGACCCCTCCTTTCTAGCATCGATATCGACAATAAATTCTTTATAAGAATCGGTGACCTTAAGAATAAATGCGGTAGTTAATTGTTCTTTTAACTTATTGAAACTTTCCTAGAATTCATGTGACCAAATAAATTTTACCCCCTTTTCTATAAAGACATAATAGGAAAGACAATTTTAGAAATATTTTCAATAAACCTTCTGTAATAACATGTTATTCCCATAAATGATCGTATTTCTGCAACATTTGTGGGTTTAGGCCATTATATAATTTCCTTTATCTTTTGTGGATCTACTTTGATCTCGTCCTCTAAAATAACATGTCCCAAGTATTGCATTTTATTTTGATAAAAGTAACACTTGCTAAATTTGGTGTAAAGTTGATGTTCTCCTAACGTTTGTAACACTATTCTTGGGTGTTATGGATGTTCTTCTTCAGTTTTTTAATAAATCAAAATATCATCAATAAAAATCAAAAGAAACTTATATAGATACTAACTAAATATATTGTTCATTAGGCACATGAAAGTTGTTGGTGCACTTGTGATCCAAAAGTACTTTTTATACGACAATGGTTGAGTTATTTAGCATGTGTTAATTAACCATTTAGGAAGCGAAATGAAAGAGGGAGAATTATGTATCAAACATGATAACCATATACACATATACAGATATGAAATAAATCAAGAAGAAAAATAAACCATAGAACACCAAAGTGATAATGGAGTTTGGCAATCTCACCTACTTCCATGGGACTTTGTCTCAATGGGTGAGGTTTTCTTATTTATGTTCAAATCTTAAAAAGTGCATCAAAAAAGTTCCTAAAAGGTTACAAATTGATATGGTCTTGTTCTATCAGCTATATAGAACCCAACAAAAGAAACGACATTGAAATCAGATGACTGGAGATCCCAGAAATCGCCCGCAAAGGTGCTCTCCTCAATAGCTTCCCTGCATAAAAATGACTTTGGCTTGGCAAATCCTCAGCATAAATTTGACTTGAATGTCCCTTTGTTGCTCAAAGAAGCTCTGTTTTATATATATTTGAAGTTGATAACGATCTCCCAACTTCCCCCCCCCCAAGACCTGGCCTAAAAAAGGGCCCAATATCCCTGAAAAAAAACCAAAATCTCTCTAATCTGTTGAATAAAATCATTTAAAATCACTATTATATAGTGAAAAACCCACTTTTTTACATATTATGGGTGTAGCCCCTTAGTCATTGACTCCTGGTCATATGGAGGGTGGCCATATGCCCAAGCGCTAACACCTGGTGCGTTGGCCCCTCACTTCTTGGCTCTTGGTTAAATGCACTGCCATATGTCCCTGGTCCCTAGATCCACGTGTTACTCTGATAAACATTGGCCCTTGGTCAAGTTCCCTAATCGAAGGGCTAGCCCAGCCAACCAAGTGGTCACTGTATACCCTCACGCTAATAGTTAAACATCGGGTCACATGCATATTCTTGCAAGAACAGGGGGCTAGTCCAGATTCCCGCATGCCAAACAAACCAATGGTCAACAATCCACGCCAAGTGTTAAGGATATGGTTTTGTGGTATGGTTTGATGGAGCATCCATTGGGGGTTGGGGCTTGGTGGGAGGTCACGTGATCAAACCTCATGGAGTCCACAATTTTTCAATACTTTAACCTACTAATGGGTGCCATGTGGTAGCCCATGTCTAGGCCATGTGGCACCTCACCATTCGTCGAATAGAATGCCACATGTCAATCTCCTATCGGTCTAGTTGTATGGCTAGTCACCACAATTTCCCAGTCATTATTTGCCACGTGTCGTACATACGTTGTACGGGCATGGCATGTGTCACCCTTGCAATGGTGACACATGTCACTCCCAGATTGGTTCACATGTACCTACCACGTCATCATCCAACTATACCCTACCACGTCAGTTGTATGACCAAATACCACATGTCACCTCTAGACATTTCCATGTCAGCATGATGACATCAACATGATGTCATGATGATGTCATTGTTGACTTTTTAGCTTGTTGATTGTTGACCTTTTACCTTTTTGGCCAAATGAATAGATCATGATATATGAGGCATACAATTATCGTTTGAGCCCGTTCAATTTGCATTGGGTTTGTATCAATGAGGCCTACGCAAACGTTCATTTTGAAGCCATTATGAGAAATTTGATTTTTAGGCCTTTTTGAGACGCATCAAGCTCCTCGATCCAATTCTGGATCACACCTCACCAATAAATACCTTTTGGTCCCCAAAAGGTTACTGACTAGTCATGAAGCTCGAGATAGGCCACCCAACTTGTTCTTTGTCTTTGAACTCTGTCCTATGCACCTGTCTCATCAAGATCAATTGTAACATAATCATGATAACCGACAACATATTGTTAGCCATTTTTACCCTGTCACATCTTACTGAAGCCACTATCATCCATGTACACAACATTACAAATGATAGTATCAAAAATATGATTGTAGATGAGATGATATAATTGTAATATTTGCACGAGATTATCTTATCTTGAAGCAAAGTGTGATTGATTTTCCATTCTACAATCATCTCTTGTTCTTTCTTAAGATCTATTACTTGATTTGAAACAATTATAGGTGTGTTTCTTGCATGAGCCTCTTTTCTTAATTGTTCCATAGTTTGAAGAGTTTTATTTTCCTTTAAATGATGAGCATGAACCACATATTATTGATCTTCTTTGGTTAAGTGATATTGATTCTTTTCCATGTAGAAGATTTCTTTACGATCATACAATTATGGACTTCCTAAGACCATTCCACATTCAGATAGTGGCACCACATCACATGTTACCTCATCCACAAACTTAGATGAAATTGCAAATTTTAATGTGCACTGGTTTGTTATGTGCAATTGTTGATTGTTTCTTATCCATTTAAGTGTGTAAGGCTTATGATGCATCTGTGTTTTTAACCCCAATTCTTTAACCAATTCCTATGAAAATAAGTTCAATTGATATGCACTATCTATAAATGTGTCAACCTTAGTATTCCTCATAATGACCCTTATGTGAAACAATTTACTTCTAGCATCAAATCCATCATCATTTTTACCTTTCAAACCAAACAATGAGACTTTAGATTCATCTCCTAAATCTGATCCCAGGACAGTTGACCACATCGTTGCTGCAACTGTTTGCCTCCCTTTCTTTTCCTTGAACCAATTTGGTCTCTTATTGGGATGCAATTGTCAACAATGGTCATCATCATACATCTCTTTCTTGCAATGCTTGCAAGAGGGCTTCCCTTCCTTTCTTGCCACTAAATTTTCATTTTTTCCATTCCACTTCCTTTTGTCCTCTTTCCTTGAAGATGATTCCCCTGATACACCAACCCCTATTTTCCCTACTTTAATGTATGTCACTTGAACATAATCAATAAATCCTCACCCATTGAGACAAAGGCCCAGAGACGTAGGCAATATTGTCAAACTTCTTTATCACTTTGGTGTTCTATTGTTGGTTTTTCTTCTTTCTTTATTTCATATTTGTATATGACTATCATGTTTCATACATAATTCTTCCTCTTTTATTCATCTTCCTAAATGGTTAATGAACACATGTTAAATAACTCATCCATTGTTGTATAAAAGATCTTTTCAGATCAAGTGGTATCAAAGCTAGTTGACATTTGGATTTGAGTTTGTATGTTAACCATGGAAAAGCTACATCATGGTGAAGGTGAGCTTGTTGAAGAGAATACATTGATTGTATTGAGAAAGAGAACTTCTCAAAGAAGGAAGATGGCATCAGAATAGGGACTTTCTGAAGATGAGAAAGAGTTTCAAAAAAAAATCTTCACCATGTCGGAGATGATGAAGGTTTTGTATGAGTATTACTTGGAATGGAAGAGACTGGTGCCACATGGCCCAGACATGGGCTACCATGTGGCACCCATTGTTTGGTTAAATTATTACAAAATTGTTGACTCCATGAGGTTCGATAGCGTGGCCTCCCACAAGCAAATGTTTTGGTAGGGTTGGGCTAGCCGGCCCACCCGCATATGATGCTTATTAACCACAACATCAAACTTTTATTTAAATTTACATATATTATATGGTGGCGGAGTTTAGGGATGAGGATAAGCCCCAACCCTTCGCAGACACTCCATCGAACCATACCATGAAAACATATCCTTAACACTTGGTGTGGATTGTTGATCGTTGGTCTTTTTGTCATGTAGGAATCCAGACTAGCCCTTGGTTATTGTGGGAATATGCATATGAACCAATGTTTAACTATTGGCATGAGGGAATCCAGACTAGCCCTCAGTTAGCACCCAGTCGATCGAGCTAGCCCAACAACCAGGGCACTTGACCAGTGGCCAAGGTTTATCAGAGTAGCGCATGGAGCTAGGGACCAGGGACATATGGCACTGTATGTAACTCGGAGCCAAGAAGTGAGGGGAAATGCACAAGGAATTATAGCTTGGGCACATGGCCACCTTCCATATTACCACGCGCCATCGACTAAGCGGTTGCGCCCATAATATGTGCAAAAGTGGGTTTTTAACTATATAATGGGCACAACCCCTTAGTCATTAGCCCTTGTTCATATGGAAGGTGGCCATATGCCTAAGAATTAATGCCTGGTGTGTTGGCCCCTCACTTCTTGGCTCTTGGTTACATGCAGTGCCATATTTCCCTAGTCCCTAGCTCCATGCGCTACTCTCATAAAACTTGGCCCCTGGTCAAGTGCCCTAGTTAGCGGGCACTAACCATATACCCCCATGCCAATAGCTAAACACCGAGTCAAATGCATATTCCTGTAAGAACGAGGGGCTAGTATGGATTCTTGGGTGCCAAACAATCCAACGGTCAACAATCTACTCCAAGTGTTAAGGGTAAGGTTTCATGGTATGGTTCGATGGAGCGTCCGTCGGGGGTTGGGGCTTAGCCCCATCCATAAAATCTTCCACCAGATAATATATGAAACCTTAAATAAAAGTTTGATGCTATGGTTAATAAGCAACATATGTGGGCGGGTTGGCTAAGCCGACCTTTCCAAAACTTTTATTCGGTGGGAGGTCACGCGATCTAACCTCATGGAGTCCATAATTTTTCAATACTTTAACCAACCAATGGATGCCACGTGATAGGCCATGTATGGGCCAGGCCGCACCTCACCATTGGCCGAATACAATGCCACATGTCAATCACATATTGGTCTGTATGTCTTCCCAATCACCACACTTTCCCAGCCACTATCTTCCACGAATCGTATGTACACTGTACGAGCATGCCACATGTCACCCTTGCAGTGGTGACACATGTCACTCCCAGATTGGTCCACCTGTACCTGCCACGCCAACATCCAACTGTACCCTGCCACATCAGTTGTACGACCAGTTTCCATGTGTAACCTACAAACGCTACCACATCAACATGATGACGTCATACTGACATCAACATTGACATTTTGGCTTGGTGACTGTTGACATTTTGTATGTTTGGCCAAATGAACAGATCGTGATATATGGGGCATATGACATCCGTTTGATCCGGTTCAATTTTTTTTGGGGTTCGTATCGACGCGGACTATGCACATGTTTGTTTTGAAGCCATTATGAGAACTTTGATTTTTAGGCCTTTCTGAGCCCCATCAAGCTCCTAGATCCAATTCTGGTTCAGCTTGTGAGTCCAAACGGAATTACCAAAAATTCATAATGTCCATATCGCGTTTAAAAAGTTGTTTTATTAATATCCTTATCCTTAATTGTGATTTGATGATAACCCGATCTTAGATCGATCTTAGAAAATATTTTCTCTCCTCCCACTTGATCAAATAAGTCATTAATTCTTGATAGAGGATACTTATTTTTTATTGTCATTTTTTTTTAGTTTTTGAGAATAAATGCTTAATTGGAACATCCCATCCTTATTTCTGACAAATTTGTGCTCCCATGGTGAGACACTGGGTCTGATATATCCTTTATCTAATAATTCTTGTATATGTATTTTTAACTCTCTTATGTCAGGAATACTTATAGTGTATGGTTCCTTCGGTAGAGGGGCACATCGTGGTATTAAGTTAATAAAAAAGTCTATCCCTCTCCTTGGAGGTAATGTTGATATTTCTTCAAAAAACAATCTTTTAAATATCGTAAAATAACATAATCCTCTAAATTTGGTTTGTCATTATCATTTTCTATATTCATCACCTAAATTGCATATAGTTGACACCCCTTCCTTATGCAATTTTTAAGCTACATAGATGATATATGTCTTACCAAAATTGGTTTTCTTAGTCCTTGAATTATTTTATTTATACCATCTTCATCTTGGTATACAAATGATTTTTCATAACTATTTAGTAAAACCTTATGTGATTACAACCAATCCATTCCAATAAGAATATCATATGATCCTAAGGGTAACACATTTAATCTAACCACATAGATTTGATCATTTATTCGTATATCACACTCAAAAATATACTTTATTACCTTTATTTTAGTGCGGGTGGCTAATTGTACTAACCAAGATTTAGGTTGTTTTAGATTTTCCATCTTACTATTATATAATAATGATGGGGTTATGTAACTCAAACTTTTCCCTGGATCTATTAGTATGGAGATTTGTTTTTCTTGTAGCTTAGCTTCAATTTATACTAGAGTATGTTGATGATCAACTTGTCCCCCTTCTAGAGAAACATTAATTATGTGTATGGTTTTCCCAATATCTCCAATTGTGGTGACTTCTTATAGATTGTGAACTGGATTTCTACTTTTCGAGTTTAAGCATGGACACTTTCTTCGTAAATGGGTCTGTCCATATTCTCATCATTTCATTAGTTCTCTAGGGCTTTTTGTTATCTTTGTGAATACCAAATTAACTGGTTTATTCCCTCCTTGAGTTTGTTGTCTATTAGGTGAATAATAATTCCTTTGAAATTCCTTAGACATGTTATGGTAAGGAGTTGGTTTGAAACCTTTCTTCTATTGATTTAGTTTAGCTTACTTTGTATATTTTCATTCCTTAAGAGTTTCATATCTATGTTTATACTGCTCATAACACATTTTTGCTTTGCTAAATAACTCATTCAATGTTTTAGGATTGTCAAATTCAATTATGTCTTTATAAGACTGTGGTAGACAACTTAAGAATCTCTGAATTTTTACTTTATCTTCCTTAATATAAGGTACAAATCTGAGCAGATCTTGATATTTGTTAATTAGATCATTGATATACATTTTTTCGAGTCTTAGTTCATAAAATCCCTAGTCTTTCTTTCATAATAACTTTATGATAGGTATTGTTTCCTTAAATAATTCTTAAATTCTAACCATTCCATTATTTTCTCTTTCAATCCTTTGGTTAGTTTCAAGTCATTCCACCATATACAAGCATTTCCTTTTAAATTATCAATGGTCATTCTAACCTTCATGTTATTAGAGTAGTTATAAATTTGAAATCATTTCTTGATATCGCGTAGCCAAGCTTCAACTTCTTCACCTGTTTTTTATTCTCCATCAAAAGTGAAGGGTTTTATCTTTTTAGATTCACCCTCCAAGTGATCTACATGTTTCCTCTTCTTAGTAGAAGGTGTTTGTTGTTCTACTCTTTTTTGAGTATTGGTTGATGATCTATTGTCTAATTTAGAACATAATTTACTATTGCCTTTGTTCATATACTTTTTCTTTGATTTAATTTTCTCAACAATATTCTGCAACAATATCCCATTCAATTCTTGTTGTTCTTCTTGTGTTCTTTTAATTTTTTCATTGTTGGCCTTAAAGGTCAGAAGTTCCACTATGAGACTTCTCATAGTTTCCATCACTTGTTTGGTTAAACTACTCTCACTTTTATGTTCAGGTATTTGTTGGTTGACATTTTCTTCATAGTTATTTGCTTATCCATTCTTGGTAGGCATGTCTCTATAGATTGACTATTACTATACCACGTTAATAATTAATAATCATTTTTCTTGTTAGAAGAGTAAAAATCACAACATAGTTTCTATTTAGATTTCTTATGATGTTAAAAAAGATCTAGTGTTGTCAACTTATGCTCTAATACCATATGTAATAAACCAACTAAATTGTATTACTAATTTTGATTCAAATTTGCGAATAAATGTTTTTTTTTTTACACTATCATAAAATAACTTCATCCTTAGATTTTATCTACATCCTTAGATTTTCATCTACGATCATAAGACATAGATGCTCAAATTGTGCCACATACATAAGAGATAACTTGGTTTTTGATATGGAATAAACGGTGAATCCATGATTTTTTATAATTGTATTCAAGGTTGTCATTCTTGCTATGAATAAATCATTCCTTAAGTTATACTCTACAACCCTTTGTAGAATACACACTTATCACTTGTCCCGTGTTTATTCAACTTGTTAACTTCTACATGGAACATTATTTAACTCTTGTAATTATTCGAAGAAACATAAGTTTAATTATCTCCTACCTCGTTCTATTAAAAATATGTATTCTTTGTTTAGACTCACATTTTATATATACGTAAATCTGAATTTATGAGGTGTTTAAGTTCGCATACTAATTTATAAATTCAATAGGACCCCGCTTTAATCGAGGAATGTATTATTACAATAATTATTGTATTAATGTTTAAATACATTAATGTATTATTAATTGTATTTATGTAATAATTAATACAATAATTTATTTAAACATTATTGTATTAATGTTGATGTAATTAAACTAATGTATACCAAACTTGTGGTATGAATTAATTAATTAATACATGGATTAATGTTTACACGTATACAATATTAATGTATTAATACTTAATGTTACATTATAGAAACTATTATTTAAATTTTTTAAACTTTTTTTTTAAGTACAAGTTGTATTACTTTAAATAGTGAGTAAGCCACTATAAACAATGAATCTTAAGCCACTATAAACGATGAATCTTGTAGTCATTTATGCTAAATAGATGGAAACGAGAACCAACATCAAGCCTTGAAAAAACATCCACATATGGGTCTAGATACATATATTCCAAGATTAAAAAAAACTGAAAAAGTTATTGATGTGGCTTGATGCCAACATAAGTCTAAAATGAAGCCTCTTTTAAGCAAGAAGAGGAAATACATGAAAATTATGTAGACTAGAAGAGTTCAGATTTCCATCGCCGCATGGAGGGTGTGGCGAGATCGGAGAAAAGGAAAAGGGTTGACAACATGTTGGGCATCTCGACTTGATAGGATCGCTTGAAACAATGTCGAAGAAAGCACCTAACCAACAACAAAGGATGTCCTGATGAAAGAGCTAGTCAACAACATCCTTTCTCAGGTCAAAAATAATTTGCAGTTGATCCTCAGAAAAACTACATGGGAGTTGCCTCAGGCACCATTTCCTTGTTCGGAGTGATCACTAGCCACATCCTGAACCATATCACCAAGTAGCATGGTGGTTTCCTCTTCCATAATTGGGAAGCTCCAAGTCTCCTCCATCACCAGGGTAGGAGAGACACGTATTTCTCGAGGGGAATTGATCAAATAATTAGGCATATTTGTAGAAGTTATCGACTAGGAAACCATTGGAGGCTAGGGAGGAACCAGAGGGAGCTATTCTTGGATTCAAACCAGTCCCCAGTTTTATTCATTCCAAGTCTGAGCTCTGGAGGGAAAATAAGTAGAGGGAGAATCAAAGGAGGATGAACTAGAGAAATGTGGCAAATCCTGTGAAGCGGATGGAGCTTGCCGTTTGCGGTGAGCCATGAAACTATAATAGGCTATACATCGCTTTGGATCTCCCCTCTAATGCGACATTAATATTAAGAAGTGATTTGAGGCCTTAGAGGAAAGGAATAAAAGAACTAGAGAGTCATAAGCCTAGAAAACCATTGTAAGAGAGGAAGATATAGCTCACACAACCCAAATAAATAGTAAAGAGCCAAGACAATACCTTACCACCTCTAAATTACCAATTCCAATCATGGAATTGTAATATACCTAGGGACTAGCTATTCCCTGAGATGGTCGTGGACCTGTCTGTGTTGTTGGTGATGAACAAGATGCTGCACTCGCTGCCATTGAAATCCCTGCGGTTATTGTCCTTGGTGCAACTATGTTACCATATGGAGGTGGCCTTGAGCTCCCTCCCATGGGAAATGTCCTAGGTGCCTTCCCCACGAATCCAGGACGATGGGGAAATGTCGGTCTCGTACCTCCGGTTAAGTTCATGTGTTCCTCCGCATAATGTGCATTTTCCATAGCTTCCGCTACCGAAGACGGTTTCCACATCCGCACCATAGCTCTTATCTTAGGGTTCAATCCATAGACGAAGCACTCTACCTGTCGTTGGCCATTATCCATATACGAAACATATTTGACCAATTCCATAAATATGATCTCATATTCTTCTACAGTTCTATTTCCCTATAATAAGGCATGAAATGTTCCTACCTGTTGTTCCTCATAATAGGCTGGCAGATATTTCCTTCAGAACCTCTCCTCGAAAAGTTCCCAAGATACTGTTTCTGGGGTAAGATGCAATTGTCTTTCTAGGTTGCCCCACTAGTTCAAGGCGCTGTCACTTAACTGAAAAATTGTGATCTTTGCCTTTGAGTTGGACGCATAGTCCCTTAAGGCAAAACACCTTGTCATGCCTTCCAACCATGCTTCCGCGCGTTCACTGGCGCAACCCCCGACAAACTCTGGAAGTTTGATATTCTGCAATTCTCGAGTGATGTCTTCGGGTAGAGGTCCTCCCCCTGAATGCCTTGACGCTTCTAGATTACCCGTTCCAGATGGTGGGGATTCCACTTCAGTCCCTGCTGATTGTTGCCCCTTTAAAGTCTCATTTATGGCCTCCAACGAGCGCAGTATGAGAGCTAGTTTGGGCGATGGTGGAGACGGCGCTGGCAGTGTTGGCGATTCCTTCGACGATGATCCCCTGCCTCGATTCCCTCAAGTCCTAACCATCCTGCATGATTTAACCTGCATCAACCAAAGATGTCAAGGTGAGTTCAAGGACGTTTCAATTTTGCGCTACTTAAACTAGAAACAGGGTTAGGCGTAAGTTTTTATTTACTTGTCTATAAATAGACATTACTCTCTTTAGGGGATTGGTTGGGTTAGGGCTAAAGCGTCTAAGCTTGATTTCTTGGCCTAAGAAAACTATTGAATCCTTCGCCTGGTAGTTACGCTGGCATTATACCCCACTCGCTAATTTCTCTAACTTACCCTCCTAGTGCACATGCTACCTCCTTCCCGCTTGTCCTAGTCTAAGTCCTTTAAACTTTTCTCTTACAACTAAATATCCTTCGATGCTTGACTCATGGGCTCTCCTTGGCACGTTGTACATATGCATTGAATTGTGTGTCTCAGTGGCTACAGGTGTGAGTCTTGATGATTGTAGAGTGGCTTTCAGGCATTACATCTTAGCACTTGGCTTTGACTAGTGGAATTGAATGGAATGGAAGGACTTGGAGATTGGCTTGATGAGTTATGTGCATGGTCTTGTGAGCTTGGCGCTTGGATAATCGTAGATTATACTTCGGGATAGTACTTTGCTACTATTGATAATTAAATTATTTACATGTGAATTTATTTTGTAAAAGTGATATGTGTGGCGCATTGGTGTTTGGTCATTTCTTAACAAGGGCTTGGTGGGTGGTCATGGGTTCAAAACCCATAGAATTCGAAAACATTTAAAAAAAAAAAAAAAATTAACTTTATTTATTAATATTTTTTTTTTATATAATAATATTATATCTTTTTTTTTATAAGTACAATTTTTTTAAATCCTTAAAAGAAATTTAAAAGAAATATAAATAAAAAAAATTAAATAAGAGGAATTTTAAAAGAAATTAAAAATAATTAAATAAATTTTTTTTTCATTTGAAGTCATGCATCGTGGGTGCATGAGGCCCACGTGCCCTTCTCCCCGGGGTTCTCATTTACTAAAAAAAAAAATACCTACACGCTCAAACAAAAAACAAACCCTACACACACTCTACAATGCTCCTTACCTCCTATGTCGCCTCTCCCTCTTCTGCAACTGCGCCAAAGGTTTTCTTCTCGAAAGGGGATCTAGAGGAGACAACTAGCTCTGTATCTACCAGAGGTAGCGGTGTTCACACAGGGATTCACTTGCACGGTGAGGGTAGCGGATTTCAGGTGGTTCTGTGCTTGTTGCAGCTCGAATTGAAGAGGAAGAGGAGGCATTATCAACGGCGTGGAGCCCGAGAAAGGCCAGATGTTTTTGAAGTTGATTTTTTTTGTGTTATTTGCTATTTCTGAAACCCTACGAATCCTAGATCTGGTCTCGATTTCTTATACTTGGAAACGACTTCATAATTTTTTTTTAATTGTTTAATTTTTCCTTTTCCATCTTGATTTGTACAGGGGTTTCCCGTGCCTTTGTCAGGGAATTTTCTTAATGAGTTTGGGCCTATCAGACCTAGCCTTGGTTTCCTGTTATTTGGGAAACAAGGGTGATTTTTTTTTTCTTCTGGACATTGTTGTTCGGTGTTCCTAAAGTGGCCGAATTTGTTGTTGTATTTAAAATTAAAGCATTACCAGTCGGTGTTCATTTACATAGCCATGGTTTTACGGGGGGGTTGGGTGTCCCGTTATCCTTTTAAATCAAGGTCAGGCTTCTGTCTGTATTCCCTCCATGCCCACAAATCTGCAGGTGGACCTGAGGTTGCTTCCCCGATCGGAACGCTTATCACCCGTATCTGTACCATATTTATTTTATCTTTTCTCCAAATCTTAATCACCTTGAAGAGCCGAAATAGCCAAAGCACGCCAATGTGTCATGTGAGCTCACGAATTCTTATTGAGCACCACGCGTCTGTACTGTCTCATATAATTCTTCTCATTCTGTGTGCACCACGAATTTCCATTCTGTCATACCAGCCTTCACTTATTCTCTGATGTTACAACCCCAGATTACTCAAAATTTGTTTTGGTCTTAGTAAGAATGATCCCCATTGCAGGGTGGTGCAGGCTGGAAGAAGAGGCTCAGGTTAAGGTCTATATTGCTTCTCTTGCACCATCCACCCTTTTTTGGATTTTATGCACTGCTAAAATGGAGAAAGCCGATACTTAATCCCCCAGTTTGGCTGCCTGATTTATTCGAAAGGACCAATTTTATCCTGGTTTACACTTACCCATCTGACGGGAATTTCTGCATATCCTCCATCAAATGAAGCCCTAATTTATCAGAGCCAGTGGAGCGTAATATCTTATTTCACTGTCGAGTTGATTTGCAGCTCAGCAAGTTCAGAAAAGAGGAAAATTGTAACTGGCGAGATATTCATAAAGACGGAAGAGACGGGTTCTCTTTCTGAAGCTCATGAATTCCAGGCTTCTTTGCGTGAAGACTCTGATGGGGTTAATTCCGGTTCCGATGAACAGAAGAGTTATGGCGGTGAGAAGCTTGGACCGCAGGATTTTGAACTTCTAAAGGTGGTCGAACATGGTATTTTGGCCAGTTGTGGTTCCTCGTTGGTGGCTTGCATGGGAACTAACCTTGGTGGACTTTGGCTCTCTATTAGTAGACTTTTGTGTGTCATGTTGCATGTGCTAACTCGTGTGTTATGTATGGCAGGTGCGCTTAGTTTGTGAGCTGCAGATTGGCCTTAGAGCCAACAAATATTTTCTTCTCCTCTCGGCATCCTTCCTACAAGGGTTTTAATGGCACAAGAAAGCTGGAAGAATATGGAGAAGGATAGGGGTGGACAACCTCCAGAAGGCCTTGTTTTGTGCAACAATAACTGTGGGTTCTCTGGTAGCTCTACCACCATGAGTGTGTGTTCAAAATGCTACAGAGACCATTTTTTTTTAATCAAATTTGGTATTTGGAATTAATCAAAATAGATTAACAATATCGTATATTTTTTTTTTGGTTTAATTCTGTAAGTGAATAATTCGATAATGGAATTTTCTAGTTTATTTTGATTTTCGTGGTTCAAAATCTTCTGGAAAGAATTACAGTTACAATTATTTATCTATTTATTCCTAATGATCTATTTATTCCTAATGGGTTATGTCAGGGTGGGCGTTATGAGATGGCTTGGAAACAGATTCTATCTAGTTTTATCTTTGATAATTTTGAAAATTCAATTTCAAAAGTAGTAAACTAGACCTGTAAATTCTATTTATATTATATATATTTTTTATTTTTAGAATGGAATACAGAGTTTGATTTGGAACAAAGTTTTAGTTCAGGTATATGCTGGTGAATTAAATGAATTCGATATTCGTCAAGGTTGATATTATATATATATATATATATATATATTTATAGTTTGTAAAGGCAGACAATGCTTCTTTCTTTTATTTTTATTTATTTATTTATTTTGAGAGTTTCAGGGTTGTTTATAGGACGCATAGCTTAGCTTTCATTCCAGAGTCAAGAGGATGGGTGGGTATAGTTCCATTCCTAAGCTAGGTAGGCGGGTAGGTAGGCCCTTAAGGCTCCAATGCTTCAACTGAAGCTCAGATACCATGTGTAGAGACCTGTAAATAAACAAGCTAAAAAAAAAAATCCATACAACTACACGTAACATTTCTAACATAGAATTTTAATTTCAAACATAGAATTCTTTGAGTGCGTAAATAATTCATTGAGCTTCAAATAAGCATATAATATTTCAGCAGAATTTAACATTTATCTATAACATGAAAATAACGCAGCAATTCATAAATAAAATACCTGCTTCTGATGCTAATTTCCGCTGATATGGTTGTCCTTTTTCTGATGCCTTGCCTAGCCTGATGCACTGACCAACTCTTCCCAAACCAACTAACCTCCCAGCCAGCTTGGAGCATCGTGTCTGGCTCCCTAGCTCCAGGAAATCGAAAGGAATCCTCGCCCCCGTGCCCAAACCCCCGAGCAACTCGGTGCCCCCTGAAATGGTTCGTCAAAACCGCAAAACCCAACAACAGAACTAGGAAATCCAAACCAGAATTACAGTCTCTCCTCCCCCATAATTCTTCCTTCCCCCTCTCCTCATAATGCCCTCCCATCGAACTCTTTCCCCCATCATATCTTCCCCTTCACTGACTCTCTTCCCCCTCATTAATTTCCTTATCTCCTCCTTTATTACCTTATCCCCTTATTTATTATCTTATCCCCTCCATTTAATGTTTCTTCCCCCCCCCTCATACGTAAGTCTTTAATTAAATAAACTAAAAAATATTGACCCCTTTAATTCATTACTCAATTAATTAATGAGTCAATTAATTAATTAATTAATCATTGACAGATGTGAACAAGTAATTAATAAATAAATAATTAATTAATATTATTAAGAAATAATTATTGTTTAACTAAACATATTAGGATAGTCAGATTATCAAATTAATTATAATTAATCATCCCTATGCATCTATTTAACTAGGGTTGTTACATGTTTTGTAGCTAAGGAAATCAATACTCTAATTTTATTCAATTTATCTACTGGTGCAAGGGTATCTTCATAATCAATTCCCTCCTTTTGTGAATATCTTTGAAATCACCATTTAGAAAAGTATATTTGACATCTAACTGATGTATTTTCCAATTATGTTTTGTAGCTAAGGCAATCAATACTCTAATTGTATTCAATTTAGCTACTGGTGCAAAGGTATCTTTGTAATTAATTCCCTCCTTTTGTGAATATCCTTTTACAACTAATATTTCCTTATATTTATCAATGCTACCACATTCTTTAAATTTAGGTTTATAAAACCATTTGCTTCCAATAGGAACTTTTTTTTCAGGTAGTTCAACTAATTCACATGTTTGATTTTTCATAAGGGAGTTAGATTCATCATTCATAGAATTTATCCACTCTTCATGGTCTTTAGCTTGGTCATAGTTTACAGGTTCTACAACATTCATTACATGAGACATTAGTGCATAATCTTTATACCTTATATGTGTCTTATTTTGTCATGATGACCTCCTTGGTCCTTCACTGCTTTCATCTCATCTCCTTCTCTATGGTAACTCTTGTCCACTTGATGTATCTTGACTTCTTGAAGTGTTCATACTGATTTCATTATGTTCTTGAATCTATACCTATTTTTGTTCCCGTTTAACCATTACATCTATTTTTACATGCTCATCATTATCATTATGCCAAGAATTTGCACCATTCATTGTATCAACTCTATATGCATTCTCATGAAACACTACATCTCTACTTGCAAACAATTTATGTGAACTGGGATCAAACAATTTGTATGTTTTTTTATCAGTACAATACCCAATAAAAACACACTTGATTGACTTTGCATCAAGTTTTCTTCTCTCATCCTTTGGAATATGTGCAAAAGCAGTGGATCCAAATACTCTTAAATGATTGACATCAGGTTTATAAAAATAAAGAATCTCAAAAGGAGTTTGGAAATCTAATTTCTTATTTGGACTTCGATTATTTAAATAGAGAACAGTATTAACGAATTCTACCCAAAAACCATTAGCAATGTTTTTACCTTGAAGTAGACTGCGAGCACACTCCACTAGTGTTATGTTCCTTCTTTCAACAACACCATTCTGCTAATGTGTATGAGGTACTGTAAATTTTTGTTGGATCCAATGAAATTTACAATAACTTTTAAATGCATCTAATGTATATTCACCACCCTGATCAAATCAAAGAACTTTAATACATTTGTCTATATGTTTTCCAATCATAGTTCTGAATTCTTTAAAATACTCAAATACATCATTTTTTCTCCTTATGAAATAGACCCATGTATATCTAGATCTATCATCAACAAAATTAAGAATGTAGGAAGCACCACCAAGTGTCCTAGTTCGCATAGGTATGCATACATCAATATGAATTAATTCAAGTATATTTGTTTTTATTTTCTATGTATGTATGGGAAACTCCTCTTTGTGTTCCTTACCAAGTGCACATGCTTCACATGGAAAATGATAATTCTTCATAACAGGAATACCTTCTACCATTGTTTTTCTTTGCAACAACATCAAATCATTGTAATTTAGGTGCCCATACATGTGGTGTCATAACTCTTTTGTTGACATTGTTGTGGATGTTAATGCAACATGACGGTTCATTGTCACAACCAACTTATACAATCCACGAACGTCGGTTCCCATGGAAAAAATACCGTAGTGATTATGGATATCTTTTACAACACACCTCAACTTACCAAATTCCACGGTTAGATTATTATCAGTGATAGTTGAAACAGATATCAAATTCTTTTGAATAGAAGGAATATTCATCAAATTATTACTCCATATCCATGGACTTTATGTGATCTGTTATGTCCTAAGTAAATGTGTGTGCCATCAATTTTCTCATAATATTCATCATACCATTTTTTATTACATGTCATATGAGTTGATGCACCAGAACCTATGAACCATGCATTCTCATCATCAGTGTCAGCAGACAATGCAACTTCAGAAATAAACAACTTAAGATTTTTAAATCCATCATTGACTGAAGTCTCTTTATGCACAAAATTTCCATTATGCCTTTTATATCTCTGATTTGATTCATGATTCTTTCTTCAATAACAATCTTTAGCAAGATGTCTAGGTTTTCCACAATATTCACATTCAATATTTCTCTTAACAAAAGAATTAGGACGTCTCATACCTTTATTCTTTGCTTGAAACCAACCTCTCTTCTTGTCCCACGGTTTACCTCGATATGCTATTTTACCTCTTGCAATGAAATCCAAATCTGAGCCACTTGAGTCCAGATCATAATTATTCATCCTTTCTTCCTATTTAATAAGGATACCATCCAATTCATCAAAAGTAGGGGACGTTGGTATAGTTGAGAGTGTTGAAATAAAGACTTTATAATCTTGCACTAAACCCTTCAAAGAAATCGTTACTAAATCACTATTGGAAACCTTTTCACCAATGTCACCCAACTTATCACTTAAATCTTTAATTATGGATACAAAATTAGTTATGCTTTCATTGTCTTCCATTTTGATAGATAATAGCTTAGTTTTTAAGAATAAAATCTGGTTTGCATTAGAGGTTTCGTACAAACCTTGCAAAATGTCCAATGTCTCTTTGGAAGTTTTACAGTCTCTTATATGGGGAATCATGTTTTACTTTACACACATACACAACAACACTTTCAATTTCATTTCTCGTCTATCTCAATCTGGATTCGAGGCAACAGTTGTGGGTTTGGGCTCATCTCCTTTGACAATCATCCATAGACTATATGCCTCTAAAATGTTGGTCGGCTTAAAATTCCAGTTTACACAAGAGGGTTTTCCATCTTCATGCATAACAATTATTAGCTAAATTTAAAAAAAAAACATGTTGCTAGATTTATTTTACCTCTTACCAAGCTCCTCCTCAACAGTATTTTCTTTGGCAGATCGCAAAATTCTAATTTGTTGCCTTTGCAATTCACACCTCTGTAAGATGGTTTCCTTCACCAACCATAAAACCTCGTCAGTCTTGCTCAGCATGCAAAAACAAGTGGAGAATAGTAGCAAAACCAATGATGAGACACTCAATGGAGATATTTACTTTTGATAGCAGGGATAAAAAAATATCGGCGATAGTCAGTGATAGCAGTTACTCCAACAATGAAAAACAATTTAGATAACACTTACTCCAATGATCCAATTTTAGCGACGATAGCAACAATATCAGATCTAGCTTTCTCCACTTGATGTAGGAAGGGTTGTGAGTCCATGCTCTACGATGGACACTAAAACTTGATATTCAATTCAAATATTGTAGACAACAACGATGGCCAACTGCTCCATGCAACACTCCACACAACACTCCACGCAACCAACAATGGTATGGAGACGACGCTATGGTTCTTCACTAGAAATTATTTTAGCGACTTCACTCCATGATTGATGGCAGTAAAATTGTGGCTCCTCAAAGTTTGGTCAATGGCATTGTTCAACGACAACACTCACACCAGGAGATTGTGGGTGGGGTTGGCGACTCTACTCAAATTGGCAACGACAATTTATAGAGTATGCACCATCTTCCCAAACAATGGAAGCTCCATAGATCCACACAAGGAATTTTAGAAGATGGAAGTGGCTTCACACGTCTCCACAAGGCATTTTTAACCCACATGAGCTCACCTCAACTCTCATACCAAATTAAAACTTAGAACTCAGAAGAAACTAGAAACCACACAAGTGAGACGAACCTCATGAAACTTGATTTATTGAGAGAATGCAATTACATTTATAGTCAAATAGTAGATTGGATCACACTCCTAATAATGTGGATCTCAAACCAGCCACAAACGCAATCTGCATTCTTATGAAACAAATTCAAAACAACATTCTAATTCTACCATGTATTCTAGAAGTTTCTTCATTATTCTAACAAGAAGACGATAATGTTTGGAAACTCTAATCGATGGAATGTGGCCAAATTTTTCTAAATTTTGTCAAGGGAGGAGGGTGATAGTGGAATCGTTTATTGATGGTAATTATGGGAATATACCTCGTATCTCTTATCCCTTAATCCATGAAACTAATTAATTTTCTTTTATTAAATTAAAAATAAAATTTTGATTTTATTTATTCAAAATTTTATAAAATTTATTAAAACCAATTTTTAACAACATAATATTATTAAATTTTAAAAGATTAAATAAATTAGGATTGGATTTGAGTAACATAATATTATTAATTTTTAAAAAATTAAAGAAATTAGGATTGGATTTGAGTAACTTTCAATGGT
>ML786610.1:76335-96980 GCA_009831015.1 Picea engelmannii
AAGTTGTCTCATTGAGGAAGAGCTTAAGAAACTCTCAAGTGCCAAAAGACTTAACACATCTTGGATGCATGGGTGAAACTTCATACAAAGAAGATGCAAATACCAACAAGCAGGTTGAAGAAAGAGCTACACAGACAGTTGATCAGAAGTGGACCAGTATACCATAAAGAAGGAATGATTACAACAGAGATGAATATCCAAGAAGACCTCCTACCTCCAGAAATCAAAGAAGCTCCAATCAATATGAAGGAAACTACAAAAGAATAGATCATGAACCCAGATGGACTACATCACAAAGAAGCCCACTTACTCCAAGGTATCAAAATTTCTTTCTTGGTCTTGTTATACTTGCAAAAATTTTGGACATAAGGCAATTAATTGCAGAATCAATGAAAAGAACAAATACACAAGAAACATGAATGGTGTAAACAGAAGATATGGAAATAATCGTGGATTTGTCAACAGGAGTTATAATTCATTTTACCCGTTGATGGAAAAAAATATTGTATGCTACAAATGCAATTATCTTGGTCACAAAGCACTAGATTGCAGATATATGAATGAAGATGTGCCTATGCCAACCACAGTATCGAGAAGGAAAGAGATTCCAAACAATGAAGATTGTCGAATAGCATTGACCGCTGAAAAATGTAAAGAAGAAGATGAATGGTACATAGACAGTGGATGTTCTTCACACATGACTTGGGATCAAGACAAATTCACTAGCTTAAAGAAAAAGGGTGGCAATGTTGCATTTGGAGATGACTCATCTGCCAAAATACTTGGAGAAGGTGTAGTAGAGCTTGGAAGAAAAAATGTAAAAGAAAAGAATGTTCTATTGGTTGAAGACTTGAATCATAATCTCCTCAGTGTCAGAAAAATATGTGATCAAGGATACACTCTTACGTTTGACTCTAGAAAATGTAAAATTAGAGAAAATAACTTAGGAAGATTGGTTGCAACTGCAACAAGAAGACCAAAAAACATATACATCCTAGACATGAAGAAGAGAGAGAAGACAGAAGCCACACAAAAGGATTCTAAGGAAGAAAACGTCCCAAAGACTAAAAATAAGGATGAAGTATTATTGAGTTCCACATGTTTAGGGGGAGCAGCCCCAAAGAAGAAGGTTACCTTTTTCCATTAAAATCAGGGGGAAAAGATATACCCTTTGCCATTGATGTCAAAGGGGGAGAGAAATTGGGATCATGATGATAGGGGAAGCATGAGTGTTGCCATCAATGACAAAGGGGGAGATTGTTGGAAGATTGATTGTTGTCATTGATATCAACCCTAGTCATGGGTTTTGGAGTGCAAGATTGATAAAAGTATTTGGACATGAAGGAAAATTCACATGCATATAAAACACCCATGAATTGATAGTATACATCATGTTGTTTCCAGTGGTATGTGGCACGTCACATGGATCCTCATGGTTGAGGAGAAATGAATTTTCGAAGATGACAAAGTGAATTGAAAAAGGAAGTACATGTAGGCCCTGAAAATAATTAAAGAAAATAATTAAAAAATAAGAAAGTGTCAGGTCATACCTAATGTTAAAAGGAAGTGACATAAATGGTATAAATAAATATCATTATACAGTCATCTGATAAAATTCAAATTTCAGAGGGAATAAGAAGAAAAGAAGGCCGGATTTCAAGGGAGGATGAAGTCTTTTGGTGATGTGTTCTAAGGTATGTTATTTTCAGGTCATCTTACCATTTTTGATATAACTTTTTTTATAGAATGATTCATATGGTTAAATCTCTATGGTATTGAGAATACATATCAAGGTACCTCTGGTAAAAATTTCAGCTCTTGATTCGCTATAATTATGGAGATACACTCTATGGAATATAGGGTTTGTGACCAGTCCTCAAACTAGTCAATAAACATGTGTTATGGGTAAAACAGTCAGAACTTTTTCATATAGACTTCAAATGAAGTGGGACCACTTCCATTGGAAATACTACTGACTTTAGTTTCTTGTGTGTGAGTTTCAAAATCAGATGTTAAATATTGAGCGTGGGGCATGCTGTACAAGTTGGGTCTTCTGAACAGACCAGAATTGAATAAAGTCTACCATTCTTTCTATAACCTCTTTTTGGGGAGGATTCAAGGAGTGAAAATTAGATGAGTTTCAGAGAATACATTGAGTAACATTATCTATAGGATCAAAGTACTCCAAGAATTGAATAATTGCAGAAATTGAAGAAGTCTCAGAAAACATTATCATGTTCTATGTGATGATTGGTTGATGGTGATGATTTAATGTAAAGTTTTATTATCTCTCATATATTCTTGGGTGGAAGGAAGGGGAAAGGATAGAGATTTCAAATCTCTCTTGATATTGTATTCCCTCCCTTTACATTTGGAAGTTGTAGCTACCTTTGGAAGTCATTACTTCCAATGAACAAAAACTATTGATTATTTATCATATATTGTGCATGGTGTATTGGTGTAACTCTTATACTATTGTTCATTTCTCATTGGATATAATTGAATGGTTTAAGTGTAAGTTAAAAAAAAGTTTTTAAATTGTACTTGATACTGATTCACCCCCCTCTCAGTATCAAAAGTATATTCTTCCCATGATTAACCCCACACATTGTAGCAAGAGGGGGGTCACAAGAGGGAATCCCATCATGTTTAGGGGTTTAGGGGTTGAGCCCTTGAAAACATTCTTTTGGGCAGTTTCATTAGTTTTGGGTAGTTTTCGCACACAATTTTTCATTCCATGGGTTTTTAACACTACTTTAAGGAATTAATATTGTAATCTAATCCACATCAACATATTAGGGATTTTGGATGTCGTCAAATTCTATATATTGTATTGTAATGGTGAAATCAATACAATGAGTGAGAGAGAGTATATATTGTAACAAATTGAATAAGAGATTTTAGCGTATATGATATAGGTTTTATCACTTTATTTTTCTCAATGGAATAAAGGAAGGACTAGTTTTTTCTCCATGGACGTTTCCCATATCGGTTGAACCCCGTATATCGATGTATCTTGTATTGTGTTTTTTTGTTCTTTATTTTCATATTCATTTTTATTTTTTTTATTTTTATTGTTCATTGATCCTATTCCTAATAACTATTATCAAAGACAAAGGTCAATTTGGCTAATAAAATGACAAGAAAGCAAGTTTCCTGCCTCAAGTCAGAGAAACAAAGGAAGAAGGAAAGTTTAAGGTCGAGAAGTTTAATGGAAAAAACTACTAGCTATGGAAGATGAAAATGGAGGACTATCTATACTAGGAGAATATTTTTCTACAATTGGGAATAATATAAAAAAATCCAATGACTATGGAGGAGAAATAATGGGAGCTTCTCGATAGAAAGGAATTAGGAAAAATTAAGATTTGATTAAGGAATTGGGTAAAATGTATGAAAAACCCTCATCATCCAACAAGGTATTTCTTATGAAGTTTTTATTTAATATGAATATGTGAGAAGGTGGGTCTATTGCTGATAATTAAAATGTGTTTTACATGGTCACCCGTCAATTACATTGTGTAGGAGTAAACGTTGATGATTATGTTAGGGATATTTTGATTTTGTGTTGATTAGTAGAAATATGGAATAGATTGGTCATGACTATAAGTAATTTTATCTCTCGTTCAAACACTTTAATGTTTTATGATGTTGTCGGTGTTATACTTAGTGAGAAATGTGACAAAAAAATGCAAGAGACACATCAGGTAATGATTTGACTATGGAGAATATAGAAAGATAAGGGGAGAGTGTAAATATTCTAGGGTATTGTGTGAAGAACAAGAAAGTAGGATCCAAATGCAGAGGAAAGCTAGATTGTTTCCATTGTGGGAAAAAGGACACTTGGAGAAATATTATTGGTCTCAAAAAGGAAAATAAGGAGATGGACAACAAGAGAATAATCATGACGCGAATATAGTATTTGATGTGTTGTGAGATGATTTGATCAGTTCATTATATAGTATTATTAATTATTGGGTTGTAGACTCAGAGGATTCCTTTTCATGGCACACCCCATACGAAATATTTTAAAGACTATATTCAAGGTGATTTTGGACAGGTTTATTTGCATGATGATAAACCATGTAAACTTGTATGAAATTATAAGATACAGATAATATTACACGACATAAACAACTATTTGTTGAAAGAGGTGAATAACATTCCTGATTTGAGAAGAAAACTAATTTCAATAGTGTCATTCGAAAGTGAAGGTTGTACTGCTAGATTTATAGAAAAAAAAACGTGGAAGGTCACTAAAGAATCACTGATAATAGAAAAATGAGAGAAGGTAGTTGTGTTGTATTTATGTACAAGTAATTCTATTTTTTATATTTCTTTATCTTATACAAGAGAGGATACAACATTATGGAATCATAGGCTCAGGGACATGAGTGAGAAGGGGATGCAAATTCTCCACTTAAGAAATTTGTTTCTATAACACCCTATTTCTCACAGTCTATAAAAATAACTATACTAGCCAAGAACTGTGGCAAACCCAAAAATGTGAATGTGTGATGTGAATGGACCTTGTGAAAAAGGTTGATGAATGTGAATAATATTATGAATATATATATTGCAGGACCGTTGAGAGGGGATATGCTGAAAAAGAGACCACGATGGTCGAAGAAAGGTGGTGGAAGGCACCTGGAAAGGTGGCATTAACCTCCACCGAAACCAATATAGTATTTGGACTTCACTGGCTCAGAGAACCAAGAGCGGCTCGCTGGCCCTGAATTAAATGACTTGTCAGGATTGGTAGGTAAAGGGGTCCCCATGAGTAATGAGGGATGGGGGTGAACCGCCCATCCGTAGAGTCCTCAGACCTGACCACTGTGAGGAAAATCATGCCACATGCAACCTCGTCGAACAGAGAAAAGGCATAAAGTGTGGGTGATCAAGGGCAGACGTGAGGGAAAGAGGAAGAGAAACTCTGGAAAAACACAGAGTGAGTGATAGCAGAGAAGAAGGAGAGTAATCTTCGTTCTCGGTCACTAGCAAACAGAGACGCAGTCTTGTAGCATCGTGGTCTCAGCTCGGGGGTGGCTAGTGGTAAATCCGTTGGGAGTCGTTGAGCCTACGGTTGGGTGGAAATGAGCACCCCTCTCAGCAGTTACAATCACATCTGGTGTTATTTCTGATAAGTGTTTTACATCTTGCATCTTGAAATTTATATGCTGACATGTATGCTCACAGTATTTGCAGTTTTATGAATGGTTTGAGTATACGACTACCTGTGTAGTGTTTTGATTTAGAAATGGTGGTTGCACGCTTATAATGGAAAGACTATGTATGGCTTATTGTTTATAAATTTCTATTTATACACATATTGAATTAATTCAGAATTCAAGTCTATTCTTGGGAAATCTATACCCTTATCCGTCTTAGGTAATACCCTGGACAGATCTCCCCATAGAGACACCCTTCTTAGAAAACTCACCAAGAACCTGGAAAAGGATTTGAAGGTGCAAGTCTTAGTAACCCTGTACGAGGAAGAATTATCCTCTCGAAATCCCGAAATAACAACGAAGGAATTACCGTGTCCACTTTGCAAAAGTCATCAAGGAGGCATTGGACGGTCGAAATTCTCCATGGAGAATTCCTGAAGTCCCAAGAGCCGTCAGATCTTACAGAGGAGCAGGGGAGTTACGGTAAGCCTATTTTCAAGTTTTAAGTTCGGGAGAAATTGAACCGTAGGATCTGAGTTGACAAGAACTGTTGGATCACTCGCGTAATCTCATTTCGTGGATTTGCGAGTTGAAGGGTTAAAACCCTTGCCTCAAAATTCATGAGGTCAGGAAAGGTGAAGTCCCGAAGGGGCGAAAGGACTTGTGTGAGACAGTTATTGGCGAAGTGCATCGGAACTCAATATTTCGTGGTTTCATGGGTTGAAGAACCGAAAGCTTAGCATCAGGATTTGCGAAGTTGCGAAGTTCGAAACTCCAAAAAGGTGGGAAGTTCCGTTGTGGAACCCGCATTGATGACGTGTCGAAATTCATCATTTTGGCATATCGGTGGATAAGAGGTCGAGACTTTTGTCCTGAAAGTCCTGAAGTTGCGAGTTGCGATAAGGAGTAGCGAGGAGTTAGGGATATCGGCACTTCGGGTGTCGGTACACAAAGGAGGTAGCGCTTCGGGAAGCAAATTCACGAAGTGTTGAAGTTGGGGACGAGGGACACGTGGTAGAACTGCAAGGTGGGCCCGTACGATAGATAGGCGGACACGTGTCACCTAGTGAAAGGAGTCAACACCCATTGACCTCTCACATCTTGGGGATTCGTGACATAAGGGAACGAGAGTTCAACCCTTCGACTTGCGAAGTCGGGAGTAGCGAGAACATGAGAGGGAGAGCTAACATCGCTTCTCAGGGTTTTGTGAAGGCAAGGTGCCAAGGTTGGATGCCACAACTTGCGAAGTTGCGAAATAGTGAGGAGCAGAGATAGTCATTGGATCTAGGTCGCAGGAGGACCGTTGGATCAGGTACCACATCACATATCGTGCATTCGGGGGTTCGGAGGTTGAGAGAACCTCTTCTCGATATCAGAAGTTGCGAAGTGCTGAGAGCTGAGGCACGGATGGGGACATGTGGAAGAAGCACAAGGTGGGGCCCGCGTGGTTGATAGGCAGACATGCGTTGTCTAGGGAGAAGGAGTCAACACTCCATTGACTTCTCACATCTCAGGTATTCACGGGATAAGAGCACGAAGGCTCATCGCTACAACTCATGAAGTGGCGAGTTGTGAGAAGTGTGAAAGGAAGCTCAACCCTCACTGACTTCCATGTTTCAGAGGTTTTCACAGGAAGAGCATGGAGGTTCAACCCTTCGACTTGTGAAGTTGTGAATTGCGATGGGAGCTAGTGTTTAGCCTAGCCGGTGGTCACGCGTGGAGGGCACTGAAAGACAAAAGCTATACCCATTTCGAGATCTCGGGTATCGCGAGATTTGAAAGGAGAGGTCGAGATCTTAGACTCGCGAACTTGCGAGATGGAGAGTTGCGATAAGCTCCTTTGGGAATAGGCCTTGGTCATAGTGTTGTGGTCGCTCGGGAGTTATGGAGCTCGCGCCTAGTTTTGTTCGCACATGGGAACTTTTGAAGGACCTGTGGATCAATTGAATTGAGATTCCAGCAAGGAATCGAAGGAGTTGCTTCAGCTCATAAAATAAACTGAACGATCCTTAAGACCGAGAGGTCACATAGAGACTCTGTCAAGGCAGAGGAGGTGTCTGCAGCCTGTACGAAGCCTCTTAGGGTTTCAAGGATTCTGTCCCTCGAAAAAAAAAAAAGGCGAAAAATATATTATGCCGCAGGGGTGTGTGACAAATTGGTATCAGAGCATGGTTACAACATTTGTCCTGCTTGGGCTCATGAACGAGTTGCACAAAAGCTTCGTTCGGAACACTCTTAAAAAGAGTAACCCCCTGTATTAACCTTCCTAATCAAAAGACGAATTTAAGAATGAAAAACCCCTATTGTGTGTGTGTAGATGCAGAAATATGAATTATGTACTGGTTATAAATAAATATAAATATTGACTAACAACCAACGTTTTTCCTTTTGCACACAAGCAAAAGATCAACCATGGGAAATTATCAACGTATAGTATGGTGACTCACCAAGAAGTGGGAGAAGGCTCCCACAATAGAGACAAAGATTCTGACGAAAGGAGGGCAGTAGGGACCCCTCCAGGTCTAGCTGAGACTGTGAGGAGCCTCATGGTCGAATTACAAAGCTGTAAGGCCGACAATGAAAGGATGATGAAAGAACAAGAAAAGCAAACAGAAATTAACACAGTTTTACTGTAGAGTTTATCCGATCTACAAAGACAAATGCAACATGAACCTGAAACTCAGAAACATGGTCATATCAGTGGTCTCACTGAGAGAAGCACCTTGAAAAGGTCCACCCTAGAGGTAAAGGACAAGCGTCGGATGATTCCTCTGAGAAGGAAGCTAGCGATTCAGAGGGCTCTTCTAGTAGTAGAACCAGTTCCTATACCCGAAAGAAACAGAAGAAGAAAAATCCTTCCAAAGGTTGAAAATTTGAATAATTCATAAAATCCAAACCACCCTCCTTCAACGGTGAAATAAAGAAGGGAGAGGAAGTAGAGGCCTGGCAGCTTGGACTAAAGAAGTATTTAAGAGTCCATGACTTTTCATAAAATATGAAGGCCTGAGTGGCCACCTTCAACTTGAATGGAAAGGCTTCCATTTGGTGGGAAGACCTTAAGAATGTGAAAGGGGTTCGTGAAGAGGACCTGTCTTGGGAACGTTTTGACAAATAATTTTGGAAGAAGTGTCTGTCAGAAAAATATTTCGACGAAAAGACTAAAGAATTTTATGAACTCAAACTGGGACAACTCACTATAGAAGAATATGTCAACAAATTCCTTGATTTGTTGAGGTATGTACCCTATATAAAAGCAGAAAAGGCAAAGGTGCAACGCTTCATCAATGGACTACCTAAGGATTATCAGAACAGAATTGAATTTGATGAGCCAAAGACTCTAGAAGGCACTATTCGAAAGGCGACCTATTGTCATGAACAGTTTGGGCATCGAGCAGAACCTCACGAAGGATGGAAATAGAAGAATAGTTCAAGATTTCAGAAAAGGGGAATTAAATCCCCAGGGTTTAAGAACTATAAGAAGAGCCCAAGAATGAGCTTCCTAGCCCAGAGTATGCACCAACAAAATTTTCCCTCCTTGAGCGGAAATAAAACTTTTGAACCCATATCAGGGAAGACTGATAACCCAAAGAGAGAACCTATGAAATGTTGGGGTTGCGGGGAAGAAAATCTCCTGAGAGACTGTCCACACCGACAACAGAATAGTTGAAGAATTTATAACATACAGGAAGCTACTACCGTGAATGATGTGGCCAGGAGTGTGCCACAAATTTATGCAGCCTTGGATAATAACCAAGCCGACCATCAAGCTTTAGTAGTGGAAATAGAAGGTATGGTTTCCAACCATCTAGTGTATGTTTTAATTGACCTTGGTTTAAATTTGAGTTATATAGCCCCTAAAGATGTTGACAAGTGTAAACTACAGCCACAAAAACATACCAAGCCATGGTTGGTATAGTTATCCACTGGCACCAAAAGGAGGATAGCAGAGGTCATACCAGCCTGCCAATTAATGTTGGGTGAATTCCCCACCCAAACAACCCTTAACTTATTACCCCTGGGATCATATGATCTGTTGATTGGTATGGATTGGCTAGCTACCCATAAAGCTAGATTGGACCGTTACCATAAAACCTTAGAATGTGTAAGTAAAGAAGGGAAAAAGATTACCCTTCAAGGGATCCAAAAACCTGTCTCAGGGAGACAAATATCAGCTCTGCAAATGAGAAAGTATTTCCGAAAGGGATGTCCCCTATATGCAATACAAGTGTTGAAAACAATCGAAGGTGACAAACCAAGCCTTGACGATCACCCTATCCTGAGAGAATACAAAGATGTATTTTCGAAAGAGGTATTGGGTTTACCTCCGAGAAGGGACATAGAATTCTCGATAGAACTTGCACTAGGAGCGGTGTCGGTGTCTAGGACACCCTACCGGATGAGCACACCCGAGTTAGTTGAACTTAAGATGCAATTAAAATAAATGATGGATAAAGGCTATATTCGACCCAACGTGTCTCCATGGGGACCACCAGTCCTGTTCGTGAAAAAAAAGGACGGTACCCTTAGACTATGTATAGATTCTAGGAAACTTAATAAGGTAACCATCAATAACAAGTACCCCTTGCCTAGGATCGATGACTTGTTTGATCAATTAGGGGGTGTGTCTATTTTATCAAATATTGATTTGAGGTCGGGATACCATCAAGTCCGAATCAGGGGTGAAGACATCCATAAAACTGCTTTCCGAACGAGGTATGGTCATTATGAGTTTATGGTGGTTCCATTTGGGTTGACCAATGCCCCTGCCACTTTTATGTGCTTGATGAACAATGTACTCAACAAGTTCCTAGACAAATTTGTTCTTGTATTTATTAACGATATATTAATTTACTCCAAGAACAGAAAAGAGCATGAAGAGCATCTTAGACTTGTGTTGCAAGTGCTAAGAGAACATCAACTCTATGACAAATTCAACAAATGTGAATTCTTCCAGAAGCAAATACATTACTTAGTCCATGTTCTCTCCGAAGAAGGAGTAGCGATAGACCCTAACAAAATCAGGTCTATCATGGAATGGCCTACCCCAAAAGATGTTTCGGGCATCAGATCCTTTATGGGATTAGCAGGATACTATAGGAGATTTATAAAAGGATTATCCAAGATTGGTTTTCCCATCACTGCCCTCAAGAAGAAGGGGACAAAATTCCTGTGGACATAGAAATGTGAAGAAAGATCTCAAACCCTGAAACATCTACTGACCCATGCGTCTGTGCTGAAGATCGGTGATCCAGAAGCTGACTTCCTCGTGTGCATAGATGCTTGTAAGGAAGGGCTCAGAGGAGTCCTTATGCAGGAAGGAAGTGTGATCTGCTATGAATCCCAAAAATTGAACGAGCATGAAGTCAACTATGTGATCCATGATCTAGAGTTGGTTTCCATAGTGCATGCCTTGAAAATGTGGAGGCATTACCTCCTGGGGAGAAAATTTGTACTTGTGACAGATCACTGTGGATTGCAATACCTGTTTGATCAACCAAAGCTCAATGCTAGACAAGCTAGGTGGATGTCCCTCCTTAGCGAGTTTTATTTCAAGATCAAACACATTAAAGGAAAGGAAAATAAGGTGGTCGATGCCCTTAGAAGAAGTATGAAAACAATTCACCTGGCAGCGGTGAGCACCTGCGAGACAGATGTTAGGGAAAGAATCAGAAATGCATAAGAAATAGATCCCTTCGTCCAGATCGTGACCATGTACCTAGAGTGAGAACCCGCCGGAGTAAAATATAAAGGCTATTAGATGACCGAAGGAGGTCTGCTCACTTACAGAAGAGGATTCTATATTCCAAATTGTGACGACTTGAAGAGGTTCATACTGGATGAACTACATAAAAGACCCTACTCTGGTCATCCAGGATACTAGAAGATGATCATGGCCACTAGAAGACAATTCTATTGGCCTGGAATGAAGAAATACATAGCCAAGTACTTAGCCAAATGCATAGAGTGCCAACAGGTTAAAGAAGATCGTCGACACCCAACAATATTATTGCAACCTTTACCAATCCCAGAATGGAAATGGGAAACCATCTCCATGGATTTCATCACTGGATTATCAACCTCAAACAAACAGAATGACGCCATTATGGTGGTGGTGGATAAATTGAGAAAGTTTGCTCACTTCATCCCCATCAAGTCGACTTGCAAGGCAATAGACATCGCCCAGGTATTCATGAAGGAGATATTTAGACTGCATGGTATGCCGAAAGAGATCGTGTCTGACAGAGACACGAAATTTACTTCTAACTTTTGGAAATCACTAATGGCTGGCTTAGAGACTAGATTGTTGTTTAGCACCACCTATCACCCTCAAAGCAACGGACAGACAGAACGAGTGAACCAAATACTTGAAGACATGCTAAGAATGCATGCAATGCATCAACCCAGGAAGTGGGAAGACTACCTACCACTGGTAGAATTCACCTACAACAACGACTACCAAGAATCCTTGAAGATGAGTCTCTTCGAAGCCCTCTATGGTAGACCGTGTAACACCCAGTGAGCTGGAGTAATCCCGTAAACATGATCTCTTTTGGACCCGACATGTTGAAAGAAATGGAACAACAACTGACTCGGATAAAACAAAACCTAAAGGTCGCCCAGAACTGACATAAAAGTTATGCTGACCAGAAGAGAACTCCAAGAGAGTTCAAAATGGGAGACCATGTATATCTCAGAGTTAGACCCCAAAAGAGTTCTCTAAAAATGGGAGCTTGTGCCAAGTTAGCACCTTGGTATTGGGGACCCTTTGAGTTTCTAGATAGAGTGGGACCTGTAGCCTATAGGCTAGCACTACCTCCCACAATAAAAGCACATAATGTTTTCCATGTTTCATTATTGAAGAAATATGTACATGATGCTAACAATATAATTGATTGGTTTGTAATTTAGGTGGAACCAGAGGGATAATTTCTACCAGAACCTCAATGCATACTGGACAGAAAGGAAACCTCGCTCTGGAACTGAACCATTGGACATGTCAAGGTGCAGTGGAGACATTTTGGCCCAGATGAGGCTACATGGGAAATGGAGGATGCCATGAGACAGGGATATCTGATATTTTATACTTCTGTACATGCATGCCATGTTGATAGATAAGAACATCGAGGACGATGTTCCTTTAAGGGGGAGAGAATTGTAACACCATGTTTCCCCCAGTCTGTAAAAATAACTATACTGGCCAAGAACTATGGCAAACCCAAAAATGTGAATGTGTGATGTGAATGGACCTTGTGAAAAAGGTCGATGAATGTGAATAATATTATGAATATATATATTGCAGGACCGCTGAGAGGGGATATGTTGAAAAATAAACCACGATGGCTGAAGAAAGGTGGTGGAAGGCACCTAGAAAGGTGGCGTTAACTTCCACCGAAACCAATATCGTATTTGGACTTCACTGGCTCAAAGAACCAAGAGTGGCTCGCTGGCTCCGAATTAAATGACTCGTTAGGATTGGTAGGTAAAGGGCTCCTCATGAGTAATGAAGGATGGGGGTGAACCACCCATCCGTAGAGTCCTTATACCTGACCACTACGAGGAAAATCGTGCCACACGCAACCTCGTCGAACAGAGAAAAGTCAGGAAGTGTGGGTGATCAAGGGCAGACGCGAGGGAAAGAGGAAGAGGAACTCTGGAAAAACACAGAGTGAGTGATGGCAGAGAAGAAGGAGAGTAAGCTTCATTCTTGATCATTGGAAAACAAAGATGCAGCCTCGCAACATCATGGTCTCAGCTCGGGGGTGGCTAGTGGAAAATCTGTTGGGAGTCGCTGAGAATACGGTTGGGTGGAAACGAGCACCCCTCTCAGCAGTTGCAATCACATCTGGTGTTATTTATGATAAGTGTTTTACATCTTGCATCTTGAAATTTATATGCTGACATGTATGCTCATAGTCTATGTAGTTTTATGAATCGTTTGAGTATAAGACTGCCTGTGTAGTGTTTTGATTTAGAAATGGTGGTTGCACGCTTATAATGGAAAGACTACGTATGTCTTATGTTTTATAAATCGCTATTTATACGCATATTGAATTAATTTAGACTTCAAGTCTTTTCTCGGGAAATCTATAACCTTATCCATCTCAGGTAATACCCTGGATAGATCTCCCCATAGAGACACCCTTCTTAGAAAACTCACCAAGAACCTGGAAAAGGATTTGAAGGCTCAAGTCTTAGTAACCCTGTACAAGGAAGAATGATCCTCTTGAAATCCCAAAATAACAGTGAAGGAATTACCGTGTTTGCTTCACAAGAGTCGTCAAGGAGGCATTGGACGGTTGGAATTCTTCATGGAGAATTTGCGAAGTCCGGAGAGCCATCAGATCTTGCAGAGGAGAAGGGGAGTTACAGTAAGCCTATTTTCAAGTTTTAAGTTCGGGAGAAATCGAACCGTAGGATCTGAGTCGACAAGAACCATTGGATCACTTGCGTAATCTCATTTCGTGGATTCGTGAGTTGAAGGGTTAAAACACTTGCCTCAAGATTCATGAGGTCACGAAAGGCGAAGTCCCGAAGGGTCGAAAGGATTTGTGTGAGCCAGTTATTGGCGAAGTGCATCGAAACTTAGTATTTCGAGGTTTTGTGGGTTGAAGAACCGAAAGCTTAGCATCAGGATTCGCGAAGTCGTGAAGTCCGAAACTCCAAAAAGGTGGGAAGTTTCGTTGTGGGACCCGCATTGACGACGTGTCAGAATTTCCACATTTCGGCATATCGGTGGATAAGAGGTCAAGAATTTTGTCCCAAAATTCCCGAAGTGGTGAGTTTCTATAAGGAGTAGTGAGGAGTTTGGGATGTTGACACTTCGAGTGTCGGGATACAAAGGAGGTAGAGCTTCGGGAAGCAAAGTCACGAAGTGTCGAAGCTGGGGACGAGGGACACGTGGTAGAACCGCAAGGTGGTCCCGTGCGATAGATAGGTGAACACGTGTCACCTAGTGAAAGGAGTCAACACCCGTTGACCTCTTTCATCTCAGGGATTCATGAGATAAGGGAATGAGAGTTCAACAATTCGACTTGTGAAGTCGTGAGTAGTGAGAACACGAGAGGGAAAGCTAACATCACTTCTTGGGGTTTCGTGAAGGGAAGGTGCCAAGGTTGGATGCCACAACTTGTGAAGTTGCGAAATAGAGAGGAGAGGAGACAACCGTTGGATCCAGGTTGCGGGAGGACCGTTGGATTAGGTACCCCATCGCATATCACGCATTCGGGGGTTTGGAGGTTGAGAGAACCTCTTCTCGACATTAGAATTCATGAAGTGCCGAGAGCCGAGGCACGAATGTGGACACGTGGAAGAACCAGAAGGTGGGGCCCGCGTGGTTGACAGGAAGACACCCGTCGTCTGGGGAGAAGGATTCAACACTCCGTTGACTTCTCGCATCTCGAGGATTCACGGGATAAGAGCACAAAGGCTCATCGCTACAACTTTTGAAGTGGTGAGTTGCGAGAAGTGTGAAAGGAAGGTCAACCCTCATCGACTTCCAAGTTTCGGAGGTTCGCACTGGAAGAGCACAGAGGTTCAACCCTTCGACTTGCAAAGTCACGAGTTGCGATGGGAGCTGGTGTTTATCCTAGCCAGTGGTCACGTGCGGAGGGCGCTGACAGAAGGAAGCTATACCCATTTCGGGATCTCGGGTATCGCAAGATTGGAAAGGAGAGGTCAAGAGCTTCGACTCCCGAACTCGCGAGATGGCCAGTTGTGATAAGAACCTTTGGGAATATGCCTTGGTCATAGCGTTGTGGTTTCTCGGGAGTCATGGATCTCGCGCCTAGTTCTGTTCGCACAGGGGAACTTCCGAAGGACCTGTGGATCGATTGAATTGAGATTCTAGCAAGGAATCTAAGGAGCTGCTTCAGCTCATAAAAGAAATTGAACGATCCTTAAGACCAGGAGGTCGCGCAGAGACTCTGTCGAGGCAGAGGAGGCATCTTCAGCCTGTACTAAGCCCCATAGGGTTTTGGGGATTCTGTCCCTCAAAAAAAAAAAAAAGGCGAGAAATCTATTATGCCATAGGGGTGTGTGATAGTTTCCAAATTTGAAGAAAGTATATTTGGTTTTTGTGAGCACCATTTTGATGGAAAATAAAAGAGAATTATATTTCTTAGAGTTGGGAAGAAAAAGAGGATTGAAAAGTTATATCTTGTGCATACATATGTATGGGGACTAGCTCATGTATTGTCTCTTGTTATATTTTATTATTATGTTACTTTTATTAATGATGCAACTAGGGAAATTTGGGCTTATTATATTCGAGAAAAAATTGATGTGTATGATACTTTTAAGAAATGGAAAGATTTAGTGGAAACCGACACATTAAATAAGTTGAAGTGTCTTAGATTATATAATGGAGATGAATATTGCAACAAGGAGTTTGATAGTTATTGTTCATACCATGGAATTCATACAGAGAATATGGTTCCAACAAAACTACAAGAAAATGGTGTGTCATAAAGGATGAATAGAACAATCATGGAGTGTGCAAGGAGTATGATATTTTGTTTAGGATTTTCCTCATAGTTTTGGGAAGAATATGTAGATATTCTTGTTTGCTTAATAAATAGTGGGCCTTCAAGTTCCTTGGATGGTGGAATTCTAGAGGAGGCATGGATAGGTAAAAATGCAAACTACTCATTTCTAAAGACTTTTGGTTACAAAACATTTGTCCATATTGATAGAGAAAATAAAACAAACCTCAAGGAAAAACAAAAGAAGTGTACTTTTATTGAATATTTAATTTTTTTATCGCTTTTGGGATTATGAAAATCAAAAAATCATTAGGAGTAGAGATGTGGTATTTAGTGAGAAAATCATGTAAACAAATGAGTTGTAGGGAAAGAAATAGGAAAACGAAAACACATAATACACAATCCTTGATGAAATCATAGAAAATAAAATTACTAAGGTGCCAAAAAATCAAAATGTTCAAGTACAACAACAATAGACACCTCAAACTCCTGCAACTGTTGTTAAAATATCTGCTAGGTTAAGTATACCACCTGAACAATACTCTCCTTCGGTGTATTATTTATTATTGACTAATTTTGGTGAATCAAAGAGATATGAAGAAGTAATGCAGGTATAAACTAGAAAGAACTGGGAGCAAGGAAGGAAAGAGGACATGGACTCGTTGGTATGTAACCATACTTTAGACTTGGATTAGTTTCCTCTAGGTAAAAGAGCATTTCAAAATACATGGGTTTACAAGTTGAAGGAAGAAGATCGAGTCAAAAAGAGGAACAAGCCGAGTCTTCCTATAAAGGTTTTTTCAGAGAAGGAATGTATATATTTTGATGAAATATTTTCTCATGTTTTTAAAATGAATTCAATTACAACCATTTTAAGTCTAGTGGTAGTAGAATAGTTTCATCTTGAACAGTTATATGTAAAGACAACTTTTCTCCATTGGGATTTTGAAGAATATATTTATATGTAGCAGCCATAGGGGTATAAGGTTCGAGGAGAGGAGAAATTAGTATGCATGTTCAAGAAGAACTTGTATGGACTAAAGAAAGATCCAAGGTAATGGTATTTAAAATTTGAAAACTTTATGGCAAAGCAAGGTTATAATATATGTCATTCTCACCAATGTGTTTATTTAAAAAGACTCGATAATGCTAGATATATTATCTTGATATTGTATGTAGATGGCATGTCTGTTGCAGGGTCTAACATGTAGGATATAGAAGTGCTCAAAATAAAATTATATAATTCATTTGTGATGAAGGATTTGGGTGTTGTAGAATAAATCCTTGGTATGAGAATAACAAGAGACACGAAAAAGTCACAAATTAACATAGTCTCATTGTGAGTACATATAGAATGTGTTGGAAAGATTAAAAATATTGATACACAACTAATCAGAACACCTTTGGCTAGTCATTTCAGGATTTCTCCAAAGACACAAGAGTAGATAGACTACATGACGAAGGATCCATGCTTATCGACAGTTGGAAGCTTGATGTATGTGATGGTGTGCACAATGATAGAGATTGCACATGTAGTGGGAGATGTGAGCATGAAGATGAACAATCCATGTAAAGAGCATTGGAAGGATGTAAAGTGGATTCTAATATATTTGAGAGGTTATACTACTTAGGCATCATAATTTGGATGTTCAAACATTGTTCTACAGGAATATGTTGATTCATATATGGTAGGTGATATAGATAGCATAAGTAGAACCATAGGGTATGTTTTTACTATAGTTGAGACACTAGTATGTTGGATTTCGAAATTGTAAAATGGTGTTTCCCTTTCAACAAAAGGATATTATGTTGTTGCTAGAGAGACTAGTAAATAAATGATTTGGTCAAATAGGTTTATGTAGGAATTGGAAAAGAAGAAGGGGAATAGAAAGTCGTATAGTGATAGCCAAACTACCATTCATATTGCAAATAACTCAACATTCCATTCTAATATTAAACATATACAACTCAATTACCATTTCATAGATTAGTTTCAAAACATGGATAATTGAATCTATAAAAGACAAACACTAGCCAAAATCCTCCAAACATGTTAATGAAGACAATAACGAGACAAAAACTGAGTTCATCCTCAGTTTTAGTTTTACTTCAAACATGATGGTGAATATGAAAATATTTCCAGGTCCGATGTTGGAAGAATTACAGGAGGTGTAGTAGAAATGGATTTTTTTTTATCAATATCCAAGTGGGATATTGATGGTTGTAGAGCCTGATTACCTTCCTGATTCACTAGACTTGTTTGAACAACATTTGAATTCTAGTTCGTAGAGGTTTTTTTTGTGTTTTATAGTAATTTCATGATTATCCCTGCGCATTGTTACTTTGCACTGGGCACATCAAAGGGGTCATAAGTGGGGTAACAATCCCCCCTATCAATGGCTTTAAGCGTGGAACAATTGAGAAATTTTGTTTGAGATGTTATTTGCATGCATTTTAAGAGGTTTTGGAATATGTCCTTTGGACCCATGGTTTTCTAATTCTCGTTAAGTAATTAAGGTTTTGATATAATCCAAGTCAATGGATTAGAGATTTCAGATGCCACATCATCCTATATATTGTATTGTAATGGTGAAGTTAATACAATGAGAGATAAAGTTCTGTGAGTAAGAGAGGATATTGTGAGAAAGTCTATACGAGGTTGTAGTGGATGTGTTCTACATGTTATCCCTTCATTTTTCTAAATAGAATAAAGGAAGGAGTATATGTTTCTCTGTGGGCATAACCCGTATCTGTTGTGTTGTGTTCTTTTGTTTTTTATTTCCCCATTCATTTTCATTTGTTTTATTTTTATTTATCCTAGTTCATATTCCTAGCACTATATCATCTCCAAAAGAAAATGTAAAAACAAGAAAAATCCTTGAAGTAAAAAATCAACCATCGTTTCAACATTCAAAAAGTAAAATATTTTTAGAACTTTAATATAGTCCTTAGGAATCATGGTGATACTAGTATCACCATTTTTCAAAAATGATAATTTTTTTTTTATAAAACCCTCATAAGAATTCCTACATTGACATTGAAAAAAAAAATTTAAACTCTATAAAAATGATGATACTAGTCACATAGCCTTTTTTTAAGCATATTTCAAGACCGGTTTACCAAACTAAGTGATTTCAGACCTAGATTTGTCAATTTGAGGTAGCAATTCTCTTAATGTATGAAGGAATGTTTTTTATAAAATGTTCACCTCCCATAACCTTGGTCATTCTCATTACAAGAATATTTTCACCAACATATTTCAACATGTAGCACACCTATCTCTTTGTTTCAGATCCTAAAGTCACCTTATGAAAACTGGGAGCTTATCCTACCCCTCCATGATAAGCCAATTAGGAAACATATGTTGTCATTTTTTTAGTCAGAATGAGATTTCCTAATGAACCTTAAAACCCTTACTCTATGTATCTTGACATTGAATCACATGTTGCGTAAAAAATTTCCTCACCTTTGGAAATGTTTCCTCAAAATAATACTTGATTTTAATATAAAAAAGGATGAGACATTTAACATCTATAATCGGGTTTGGAAATTTCTTATGTAACATGTTTCATGTCATCAACTCCCTTACCATGATAAAAATAAGGTGATGGGTTGCAATGGTGTTTGGAAATTTATTATGTAACATGTTTCATGTCATCCACTCCCTTACCATGATAAAATTAATGTGATGGGTCGCATGATATTATTTAATATAAAAAAAAGTCATTTAAATTTAAATTTCATTCCATTATTAATTTAGTATTAAAATTGTATTAAGTAACACCAAGATGCATCATAGAAACTAGTTCTCTTTTTCTATTGAGGAATTTTGATGCATAATTGCACCATCATTAAATAATGAACAATAGTGCATTAATGAGCCTACATATTCAACTTGACATCTTCAATTTTTCAAATGGCACATTAATGCATCCTAATACTTCAAACACATTGAAATTGTATGATCTTAATAATTGCACCATCATTAAATAATCAACAATAGTGCATTAATGAGCCTACATATTCAACTTGACATCTTCAACTTTTCAAATGGCACATTAATGCATCCTAATACTTCAAGCACATTGAAATTGTATGATCTTAATAAAAACCCATACTTAATTGACTCACATTCCTAATTTGTTAACAATGGTAAAACACAACACTAACACTGAAACGTAGCTCATGCCATAGAATAGACTCCCATAGTTACAGCAATAAGGACCACCATCTCTCAAGTAATGTAAGCCCCCACCACTATCAATATGATTGTCCCCCTTAAATAAAGCCCCTATGAGACAATAAACAACAAGTACCGTCATTGTTGCAACGAAAGTGAGTAAAGTAGAGTACTAGTCCTTAGGTATCAACAACAGGACCAGAGATGGGAGTTAAAGCAGGCCAGACTAAAAGGGTCAGGGAGAATCAGGTCAGTTAGTCATCAGTTAGTCAATTGATCTGCATGAATCTAGCTAGGTAAGCTATCTTCGCCTCTGTGACTGGATATGCTGCTATAGGGAGGGGGTATTCAACTGCTTCACCAACTAGATCAACCAAATCAGATTCCTAAAGTGTGGTATATGATTCCAGTCAATATCATTTTGAAATATTCTTAATGTAAACATTTCTTTATGCATGAGCCTTCATATCACTAGGACATACATTGGTTATTATATCACAATGAAATAGAAGAAACAGAGAAACCAGTGTAGTTATTTCATTGAAGAATGATACATTTTAAATAAAATATTGAAAGTAGAGTACAATAAGGATGTGGATAAGAATGACCTAGTAGTGTAGGTCATTGTTACCTAAGAGGCAGGTCACCACCAAATAACTCCCAAAACCATCTTCATGTGCACATGTGCAATGTTACAAAAGTATAGTGAGGCCTAGTTACATGTATAAGTGCCCCACAAATGATGTTATAATGAAAATCATTATTACACTAAGTACAAGACTACATCAAGCCACTAGACAACATTAAAGCACATTC
>ML786610.1:97030-141103 GCA_009831015.1 Picea engelmannii
TATAGTGAGGCCTAGTTACATGTATAAGTGCCCCACAAATGATGTTATAATGAAAATCATTATTACACTAAGTACAAGACTACATCAAGCCACTAGACAACATTAAAGCACATTCTAACATTCCCCCTTAATGTTGACTAGAGAAATGAACACCTGAACAAAGAAGGGAGTTGAGTTACATAAGAATAATAGGCCAATAATATGAGATATTGAAAATCACTAACACTGAAACATTAGAATAACAAGTAACATGTATCAAGTCACTAATATACCCTATAATAACAATCACACCATGGGTGTGTGTGGTTTCCTAAATCTTACCACAAATAACATAAGTATGGACATGTGGAAATTCTACACGATACCATAGATATGGTGCATGGATCAAATACCAACAGACTAACGTGTGATATGGTCCCGGCATAAGGTTTAACATGTGATATGGTCTAGGCATAGGGTTGTGACTTCCTTCTTTTGTGCATGTCCAATGTATCATAAATTGTGGTGTCCCCCACTCACATGGGACCATCACATGGAAACATGTTATATTTTTGGTGAGAACCAATGACAACATTACCCTTAGACTTCCTACCTGTGTGCATGTTCAATGTATCACAAATGGTGGTGTGCCCCATGACCATCACACTTACATGTATTATATTTTCAAGTAGAACCACTAATAACATTACACGATTGACACACCAAAAAAATGATCATAGACAACTATTGTTGTGTGTTACATCCATACATAATTGGAGCAACTACACTTACACATGTATATTACACCATCACTAGTAGTGCACGACACTAACATGGCACCATTGCATTGAATTATCACATTTACAATATACACTCCTCATCGAAAATGTATAAAGACAAGTGGGCATGGTGGTGTCCTATGAGGTGTCATTTGAGAACCAAAGAACTACATGGTGCATATAGTTACTACTAACACAATGTGTTCCATTAGGTCATGCTTGCCTACCTTTTCACATATTTGATGCACCACGAGTAGTGCCACGCGTCACTAATTTTTTGTCATCACATTTACATGTGCATCGTTGATAGTGATGCACTTTAGATACGCATAGGTGGGTGGACCCAACTTACCTTGAATACCATATGATGCGACGATCGAGAAGTGGGCACATTGTATGATGTGGATGGTTAATATTAACACATTATGAAACGTTATATTTCCTTTATAATGTCCATGGAACATTAGAGTTACTTGTACATCTTAGTACAAATGATGTGTTGTGTGAGCATATGCATCACCATTGAGACTAACATAGAGTAGGAATATTAGAGAGAAAAAAGAAAAAAAAAATAACAAAATATTTTTGAATAATATTATTATCATAAAAGGAAAATTGTTACGAAAAAATATAAAGTATGTTAATAACTAGCATAATCACTCAAAATCGTGGTTGATGAATGTCGAAAGGTGTAGATAGAAAATGAAACGTACAACTAGAAAATAAGCGTCTACAGTCAACATAACCAGCGTGCTAAATCCAAAGTTTAATCATTTAAACGTGGCAATCATATAGTGCTATAGTAATTTCTTAATATGATTAGGTAAATGTTAAAAGGTAAATAGGTTAACGGATGCATTCAAAAATACAAGGAAGTTATGAAGAGGAAATCACATTCATTGATTTGGGAGGACGACTAAGAATATGCCAACATCTTCAATTGTTAGCCATCAGATTAGAATTTTAGATTAAAAGGTGATTAATTGTGCTCATTGTCAATAGGTGTACGCCTTTCAGCGTAATTAAAAAAAAACCAATTCCTTACCTTTTTTTCTTCAGTTCAATAACATGAAAATTAAAGATTTATGTTTTTGAGAAGGAATTTCAAAATGTCATCTATAATAAACCAAAAAATAATATATATATATATATATATATATATGAATGAAGATGAAAGTAGAGATGGAAAGAATAATAGAAAAAATATAAAGTGCATAAAAAAAATTAGTAAAATAGATTGAAACTCTCATTGAGCATAAATGATAAAAAAATAAAATTTAAATGTTAATTCTTTTTCAATACGATCCCAGCTACATAGCGCCTCCCATGTCAATGACTCATTGCGGAATTCATTTCTCAACACATTGTGGTAGTGTATCTACGATTTGGGCACCTGTAGATTTCAATATCTATCAACATATTTGATGCACTATGTCCTTGGACCCACTAGTGTATATATGCATTAGCAGCATCATTTCAACGAAATGGAAAAGGTGCATCCTTGAATACAAATGAGATTGCTAACCATGTATGTATGAGAATAACAATATTGGAATAAAAAAACTAATGGCAACCGAACGCAATTCCCTAGTAGCCTCTATGCTTATGTACAGAGTATATGTTATTTCAGGGCCTCGTCATCGTTCCCTCATTATTCAGGCCTCATTTTCTAAAATGGGCCTTCGTTCAAACTTGCCATGGGGAGAAATTTAGGGCCTCGTCATCGTTCCCTCATTATTTCAAACCTCATTTTCTAAAATGGGCCTTCTTTCAATCTGGATTTGAGATGGGGAGAAATTTTTGTGGTTAGAGAAGTCGATGGAACAAATTATGTTGGCTGCAACTAGATTTGATTTGAGTGAGAAGAGTTTGAGTTTGAAGCAATGTTTTTATTTATATTTTAATTTTAATCCTTTTGGAGTTAAGGAATTAGTTGTAATTATAAAATTATATTTTTGATAATCAAATGTATCAAATATAATAGTTTGTTTACTTGGAAACATTAATGAGGAATAACATCTATAGGTTGGTGTTGGTTGGAAAATGAAAACCTTACAAATATCTATTGTGTAATGAATATTTCCAACATAAATAGATTGGTGTTGGTTGGGGAATGACAACCGTTACAAATGTCTATTGTATAATGAATATTTCGAGTAATGTAGGATGCACATAGATTGGTTGAGAGAATGTTCACTCACAAGTGTTCATACAAATGATTGTTGATCATGTGTTTGCTAATATTTCTATTATTATTACAATTATAAGAAATTATGGTGCATAATATAATATACAAAATGATGCTTTTACATATGTAATATACATCATTTATTTCATTATATAAACTATTCATTAGTACTTCAAAATATATATTATACACAATCATATATATTATACACAATCATTTATGGAAAAATTTGGCACACAAGTTCATATCAAAATTTGGTTCATTGGGATGTATTATTAATAGGATGACCGTTTTTCCATGAATATATCAAATATGCACTAATGCATAAAAACAATATAATATGTACCAATGTGTAATATATGTCTTGAAACTTTGATTCATATAAAATAGTGGTGCACCAATGCATATTATATATGCTTGGAGCATTGGTGTGCATTATCAATATATTCTCGTTGATAAAAATAACCTCCACCAGAACATATGGGTGCTAGAAAAAATTATTTTTACTGAAAAGCCATTAAAACTTTCACTATTAATAGACTAGGTTTTAGTGGATGTTATTTTTAAATTCTTGCCCAATATTCTAACACTAAAAACTACTCCAAAATCTCTATTAGAAAGTATTTTTTCATGTAGTAACAAAGTATTTAACATGATCTTCTACCAAACAATTTTCATCTAGATTTTATTCAATTTTCATCTAGATTTTATTCAATAGATATATTTCAACATTCTTTGGTAAATGATTGGTCAATATAAGGCATCTTTCACCAACCAAGATAGTTTTTATCTTGCAATGATAATTTTATTTGGATAATATTTAAGATGTAGGTTGGGTTTGTTGGATTACTAAGAGAGAGAGGGGGGGGGTGAATCACTAATAGAGAAATTGAATCATTTTTAACCACAATATGCAAGTGTTATTTATCTTTGTTATCAATATAGTATTATCATCCAATAAGTGCAGAGTAATAAACCATGAAAAAATGAACAATCATACACATAAACAATACACCAATATTTTTACATGGAAACCCAATGCGGGAGAAAACCACATAATTTTTTTTCTTATATGTCTTTAAGATTTACATTCATTGGAAGCACCAATTTCCTTCTCCAACGACAACTAGAAGGAGGCTTCGACCCCCTATATTTTCAGGCTAAAACATGAGGGAAGCTACAACTCTCGAATTCTTTGGCTAGAACCAGAAGGAGGCTACAACCCCCTATATTATTTGACTAGAACCGGAAGGTGACTATAACCAGAAGGTGGATACAACCACCTATCCTTTCCCCATCCTGACGTCCTAAAATATAATTGTCAAATGAAGAAAAAACTACCATATTGTCACTTTGAGATATACCATTGTAAATCTATACCAACATGTACCACTCACCCGTAGCTAACATGTACCACTGCCCTTTAATCAACCTGTACATGAACATATCTTGTTACAACCAAAAATCATTGATACATGACCTTTTTGTTCTACAACATGCATATGTATGAACCCTATCTATACTGCAACTTTCATATGTACACGACCAATCTATTATGTAGTGTGGGTATGCCTTCTCAAAACTAGGGTTTTCTCTCTTCTAAAAAAATATTACCCTCTTAAGCCTCTTTCATATCAACCTGCAACTTGTCACTATGTATATACTGTAACTGTTACCCTATGCATACATCCTCATACATCTCCTTTACCCAAAGCATCCATATCTCTATCTAGTCATGTGTCATATAAGTGTGTGTAATCATGAACTAGTATAATAAACCTCACATGAGCCAGACATTAAACCATTTCGATATTCATCCTCTCAATACATCATCCACTTCACAAATACAAGTTCTCAACCATGTATCAAAAGAACCCTTAACCATATGCCAAGAAATACAAGATGTGTCTCAACACTAACAAGATATATCAATGATAAATATTGATTATACCAACACTATATATCTGTGGATATGAGTTTTATAGAAGGTCCCATGCAACCACTAATCTTTCTAGGGTAAATTCTCAAACCTCCATAATCATTTCTCATGTATACAAAAAAATGTAAGTACTCATAGAAATAAGAGATACCTTTTGAACCAGTAGATAGATCTGATGTACCTGATCATTGTAGACATTCCTCAGAGATTTATTTTAGACTCTAGAGACCCAAAATATTCATATTCTCAAGTTTCCATGGATTTTATTTCATGTACCCATCCTAATATACTTCTATCTCACGTATATATGCGCCCTACTCCACTGCAACCCCCGCACACCTCAAAAACTATAGTTTTTTCGGTATTTTGAATAATTCTGAAAATTTCATCCTCAACCCTCCGTGCTACCTTAGACTTGTGCAACTTCAAATATATCAATGAGTACCTGCAATAAACCTTATACAATAATATATATTCAATTTCCTCAATAGGTGCTAATAGGAGAGCCTTTCTCTCTTATTTATACTTCCATGTACTAGTTTCCTCAAGGGGTTACCCTCTAACCAAATTAACCCAATTTCCTTATTTTAGGGATAACCCACTTCTAACCACTTGTCAACTTCTAACCCACTTTGCTACGAATAGTAAATTCTCCACTTCTAGTTGCAACTAATTTGTTTCTAATTATTTTTTTATTGCAACAACTTAAGCCATGATTAACTCCTAGTTTTACTCACTTGACTAGTCAGCTTCTTCTAGGAGCTTATAGAATAATTTGACTTCATTGACCTTCTAGATAACTCATGAGGGTTCTCCAAATTCATAGGTCCATAACTCTCTAACCGTGAGGCATTATGTGGCATTCCTCATATCACTGAAAATGGAATGATATGTATTATCCATATAGAATACTCTTACCTACAAATATATTAAAATTCATACCATTATACATCAATAAAACTAAAGTCCCTTAACCATACAATTGGGGATACCAAAATTTTCTACCTAACTTACTTCAAGGGTTGATATCAATGAAATCCAACCCAACTAATCAACAATCTCCCCCTATGGGATTGATGGAAATACACCAATGCAACTCTGAATTCATATCTCTTATGCTCCCCCTGTGACCATCAATCCCCCTGGAAACATGCCTATGTACTCTCATTCCAAACATCTAAGGTTGTGACCTGCATGTGGTGAATCTCCCCCCCTTTGAAATCAATGGCAAAGGTAACTTCCTGATTGTGGCAACTCCCCCTAACTGAACTGTCCTTGGGGCTTCTCCCCATGAATGAAATATTCTTGAACCTATTTCTACGTGTGTCCTATGTAAGGTGATTCCTTGTGTAAATATAATACATATAAGATAATCATTCAAAAAAATTCATTTAAGAGTGGAAATTAATCTGAGTCTCTAGCGAAGATACTCAAAGGATTTCCTTGGAAGAAGTTTTGTGAAGATATTTGCAACATGTTCCTTTATCCCCACATATTCAACTCTGATGTTATTCTTTGCAGCCTGTTCCTGTAGAAAGTGATACTTTATTGAAATGGGCTTCATCTTGGAGTTAATGACTAGATTATTTAAGATATTGATGGTGGTTGTATTATCATAAGATATATGAATGAAATCATCATACTCAACCCCTAAATCTGCCAAAGTTTGTTTCATCCATAGAAAATGTGTACAACATGGTGTTGCTTCAATATATTGTACTTCAGATATAGAAAATGATACTGATGATTCTTTTTTCTTATACAGGATACCAAACACTCACAAAAGTATAATGTCTCTCTACTGGTGCTTCGTCGGTCATCAATACATCCTGGCCAATTTGCATCTATGTAGGAAATAAGTGATAGATATTTTCTTTTGGATACCATAATACAAACACTTATATTCCCTTGAAATATTTAAAAATCCTCTTCACTACTAAAACATGTGATTCATTTGATGCTACTTGAAATCATGCCACTTGGCCAACTTCCTGCATTACATCTAGTCTCGATGGTGTCACATATAATAAGTTTCCAATCATTGACCTATAATTCCTCTAATATATAGACTTTGAATCGTGATCTTTTCTCAACTTGCAACTAGTTTTCATAGGAGTGTTAACTGATTTGCAATCTTCCATTCCAAACCTCTTTAACATTTCTCTGATATACTTAGTTTGAGAAATAAAAACACTTTGGTTTCTTTAGAATTTCTCCTAAGTTGCAATTTTATGGCTTAACCTGTCATCATCACTTCCAAAAATAATATCATCAACATAAATTTCAATTAATAAAATACTATCTTGAGTTACCTTGATGTACAGGTTGTTGTCTTCATTTCCTTTTCTGAACCCTTGTTGTTGTAAGTATCTGTCTAGTCTAGAGTACCATGCTCTAGGGGCCTGTTTGAGACCATATAAGGCCTTCTTTAATTTGAAAACATAATCTTCATTCTTAGACAACTAAAACCCTTCTGGTTGCTCAATGTAGACTTCTTATTCTAGTTCCCTATTAAGAAAAGTTGATTTTTTGTCCATCTGATATACTTTAATATTCTTTGAACATGCATAAGCTAGTATCAATCTGATTGCTTCCATTATGGAAATTGGGGCAAACATCTCTTCAAAGTCGATACCTTCAACCTGTGTGTATCCTTTACATACCAATATATCCTTATTCCTAGTAACCTATCCATATTCATTTAATTTGTTTTTGAAGACCCACTTTTTTTCGATTACATTCTTGTACCTTGGTCTTGGAACCAATTCCCAATTGTCATTTTTCTCTATTTAATCCAATTCTTCATCCATGGATTTTATCGAGAATTCATCCTCACTGGCCTCTTAAAAACTGTTTGGTTCAATTGTAGATAAGAGTGCTCGGTGCAATTGTTCTGGTGAATGAATTCTTCTTCTAGTCTAAACTCATGCATCCTTGTTTCTGATAATTTGATCTGAAGGATGATTCTTTTGTACTTGTTTTCTAGGTATCTTTGGAGGCTCTTGCTGAAATTTCTCTTCTTCTTTTGTCTGATCTTCTTCACATTCTTCTTCTACTACCTTTTCATCATTTTTTTCTTCTTTGTAAACCTATTCCACCAATTCCTTTTCTTCTTTCTTTAATTTTCATCCACTTGTTTAATTAATTGTTACATTTATGGTTTCCAAACCTTTGTTGACCTTTAGATTGTACCACTGGTATTATTTCCTTGTACTTGAGTAACCAAAAATTACGCCTTTGTCCACAAGAGTCAAAATTTCTCATTCTACCATCTTCTCTTTTTATGTAGCATTTTCTTTTGAACACTTTGAAGTAATTCACATTTGTTGGTCTTCCTTTCCATAGCTCGTAGGGATTTTTGTCCATGTTGTTTCTGAGCATTAATCTATTTTGAATCTGAACTATTGTATGCACTGCATGTGTCCAAAATAAATCTATAAATTTAGGATCCATTAACATTGTTCGAACCATTTCCTGTATTGTCTTGTTCTTTCTTTCAATAACTCCATTCTGTTGAGGTGTCCTAGCAACGAATAATTTCCTTTTTATTCCATGCTTGCTGCAGAAATACATAAATTCATTTGAAGTAAACTCTCCTCCATTATCATATCTCAAACATTTGATTTTTGAATCCATTTCATTTTCAACCATTCCCTTGAAAACCTTGAAGTTTTCAAATTCTTCTGACTTATTCCCAAGAAAAAAAACTGCAATCATTCTTGTATAATCATCAACCAATAACATAAAGTATTTCTCACCTTTTAAACCCTTTGTTCTAGTTGGTCCAACTAGATCAGTATGAACAATTTCTAGTGATCTTGATGTTGAGTATTCCTTCGATTTGAACCTAGTCTTTGTTTGGTTTCCTTGTTAATAATGCTTACCTAATGTGTCGGTTGGTTTCGTGATCTGGGGAATTTCTCTGACTGCTTCCTTTTTTCTAACTTTGAAGAGGTTGTTGAAGTTTATGTGACCCATTCTTCTATGCCATATGCATCCTTCATCATCCTTTCCTAGAAAACACTTTTCATTTCCAATTTCACTTAATGCATATATGTTGCTTGAACTTCTTGCAGTTGTTGCTATCAATTTTCCTTAACCTTCTTTTCTTATCTTGCACTTTTTGAATCGAATGTAATTTTATGACCTTAGTCACAAATTTCACTTATAATTATAATATTATGTTTCATATCTTCCACTAGTAGAACATTTTCTACCTTGGTATTCTTGTTTCAAATTCTGACGGTGCCTTTTCCAATGATTCTAGCTGAGTCATCATTTCCAAAGGAGACTGATCCATCTCTTTCATTTCTTAATGTAAGAAACTTGTCTTCATCACCTGTAATGTGTTTTGATCAGAAAATTTCAACATACCAACCATGTTTCTTGTGTTTAGCCTGTAGAGAAAGTGCACATTCTTCATTGTTAAACTGATCCTTCTTTATTATCCATATTCTCTGTTGAGGTTCATTTCTGTGACTGTTTTTGTTTTGTTATGATTCTTTAGGAGGGAATGTAATTCTACAATCTTAGGCTATGTGTCCAAAGTTGTTTCATTTGTATCATTCAATTTCAGTTCTCAATGATTCAAACCTGTTGTAGCTTCTTCTCTGTGTTTCAATAGGCCTTATTTGATAACCATTTTGTGCATGACTTTTAAAGTTGTTTTTGTTGCTTCTATTAGCTCTGCAATTTACAAATTTATGTCCAAAATTATTACATAAATAATATAAACCAAAAAAAATAGTTTGATACCTGGGAGTTGAAGATATTCTGAAAGGAGTTTCTCTTTTGAATCCTTCTTCATCCTAAGGATTTCTTATTTCTGACTATCGCTGATTTTGAAATATGACTCTTTTAGGTAGAGGAGTGTCCATGTGATCTTCCCTGTAAAACTTCTTATCTCCTCTAATTGTTTCTGCATAGCTTCTTAGTTGTGTTTCTTTATCTGTGGTTTTGGAGATTGATCCTCTTTTCATCTGATTGTATTCTAGCCGAAACCTATCATGATGTGGCCTTTGACTGTTGATAATATTATCCAAAACCTTTGAATTGTTTTGAATATTCTTCTGTTGAAGGTACTTTCTCAATGTAACAACCTTTGCTTCTTCTGCTTCCAAATTTCCAATCATCCTATCTTTTTCTTCCATCTGTTCTTTGAGTTCTTCTTCAATTATTTTTTTTCTTCTATTTGAACCTTTAATTTAATGATCATATGTTCTAGTTATTTAGAGTTTGAATTTTTAATTTCTTCTTTCTTCTATAGTTCTACTTGGAGTTTCTTGTTTTTCTTCTTTTCTCTTTCTATAAATTCTATAGCACTCAACAGTTCTTCTTTATAGTCAACTTCTTCTTCTTCAATCTCCTCTTCGATATCTTCTTTATCATATTCTTTTATTTCCATGAATAAAACTCTTTTTGTCTGAGTTTCACTGACTTCATCTTTGTCTAATGAGGAGTAGTCTTCTTTGGTGCAAAATTTTTTCTTAGAGAATTTCTTTTTGGTTCTTTTTCCTTTATATATTTGTTTGTTGTTTAAATCATCCTATTAACGTCTTTTATTTTTCTTGTGAGCACATTTGTTAGCAAAATTAAAAATACCATTATAGTTAAAACAAATCAATGGAAGATTAACTTTATATATGTCGCCGGTTCCCTTTTTTAATCTTATCACAAGTTTGGCCACTTCTTCCTCATCTTCCAAGATGTCACTACTGCTGTTATATTATTTTTTCTTTTCCCTTTTTATTTGACATTTTGGATTCTTTGAATGATGCTTCTTTTATACCTATATTTTCCTATTCAATTCTCATTTCATAGGATGTGAAGATTCCATGTAGTTAATACATGCTTATTGATTCTAGTTCTGCTCTTTCTTCTAGTGTTGAGATCTTAGGATCAAATATCATTGGAAGAGATATTAGTTCATTTTGAAAAATTACAAATTCATCGACTTCTTCTCCCAATTATATGATTGCATTCATTTTTCATCAACTCATAAGAAGTAAGTTGCAATATTCTCATCTTCCTTCATCTTTAGTTGTTCGAATTGACCTCTGTAAGTTTGAATATTTGTTTCTTTAACTTTTGAATATCTTTAATAAATATTTTGAAGTTCATCCCAAATATCTTTAGAGGAGCTACAATGTATAACTTTGGTATATACTAAATCACAAATACCATTCAGAAGTGCATTGCGGATTTTGAATTATTTACAATGAGTTTCTTTTCATTTTCATTTGTTGGCGGAACTATTGGTTCTTTGTATCCATCTAAAACTAATTTCCAAACCTCGAATCATTTTGCTTGTACATATGTTTTCATCCTTCTTCTCTAGAATACATACTTTTTTCCATCAAGTTATGGTATTCCATTTTTATGCATATTGTTGCTTTATGTTAAGATTCTAAATAGATTTACAAATATAATGACCACAAATATTGAATACACAATAGATCCACAAAGCAATATAGAAGAAACCACACTTTATTATTACCAAACCCTTGAGGTAGGTCAACACCATACAATGGATGCTATTACGGAAGAGATCATCTCCTATTCACTTTCCTCTTCGAGGGGGCATCCTTCTATTGAGCTACCGCTCCAAATACAATAACTCTTTTCATATCTCATTACATTGCTTGAACCCCTTTATATAGTGCTACCATCACCTAAGAAAATTCTAGAGGAGGAATCTTCTAGAAGTAGAACCTTCTAAGAAGTCCTCTTACATTTATTATATTTAATTACCCATTTATTAGATCTAACTACCATAGTGGCCCTTATTTAATAATATAGTGGACCTAGTCCACCTTACATTGAATGACCTCCACTATTATCACTATGGGCCCTCTGGGTCCCCCCACTACCTCTCTAGCTACCTTACATTCCATCCCCCTTATGAAAGCATTGTCCTCAATGCTTGATGTACAACCATATACTAGGGTCCCATGGATAATTATGGACCATAATGCTGAAGAAGAATGAAGAACCAAGGTCCCATGTAGAAAGGAAAGCCACCATGCTGATGTATTCCAACCACCATTGTAAGTCAGGGTCCCATGTCCAAGTGCTCATATGAACTCCTTGTGGAAGATTTTGGAACCCAATAACCAACTCAAAATAATGGTCCAAATACTAACACCTGTCATGTGGATCCAAATAAGAATATCCATCCACATAGTGGAAAATGGTCGTAGCATAATCTGGAAGGAATAATACCATTGTAGAATATGTAGGATGGACACTGGTAATAATCATTGGATCTCAATTTTTTACATTGATTCTCTCTATAGAAGGTGGATTAGATTCATCAAATAAAATATGAAAGTGGTTGTCATCCCAGAAATGACAACTATCCATATACCAATCATCACAATCGGCCTCAAAATCATACCAAGCATATATTTCTTGATTATATTCATCCCTGAGGCCCCCCATAAGAAATATATCATTCATGTTATTCAATGAATCTTGAATACTACGAAAACTATCATTGAGGCCGTCTGTGAGGTGGTCTGTGAGACCATGTACAAATGCATCCAATCTGTCATCCAATGTGTGAAACAATTGGGCTTTGAATGATTCAAGAATTTCTTTCAGGTTTTGAGAAGAAATAGCCATCTGAGCACCCTATGAAATCTTCGGTCCCTCAAACATCATGAAAAGGAAACAAAAAATAGATCCAATAAGTTACGACAGAAAATCGTGACTTTTTCTGGAAAAACCCTAAAAAATTGTTGAAGTTAAAATGCTCATAACTTCACTTCTCGGACTCCGTTTCGGCTGATTTTTTTTTTGAAATTGGGTGAACTTGTGAGAGGAACTCAGATATGTAACTTTCTTGAGAAAATTTGGCCTCCAACTGCCACAGAAATAAAATAAAAATAAAATCGCGCCGTCATCCACGGAAAAAACCCTGAAAATTTGCATATTTTAAAACTTCAATATCTTGACTTCCCGGACTCCGTTTCGGACGATTTTTTTTTTTTAATTGGGTTTTTTTCTGAGAGGAAATCATATATACAACTCGTTTATGCAAATTTTTCATAGAAATATACCAAAAACTTCGATAATTTCGTGGCCATCTTTTTTTCTTCCGAAAAAAAAATCTGCAAAAATAAAAAATATTTGCCCACAATATCTGTCAAGGAAAGTGCTCTGATACCACTTGTTAAGAACCAAAGTAGATCTATAAATATAATCACCAAAAATACTGAATACACAATATATCCACAAAGAAATATAGAAGAAACGACACTTTATTATTACCAAACCCTTGAGGTAGGGAAACACCATACAATGGATCCTATTATGGAAGGGATCCTCTCCTATTCACTTGCCTCTTCAAGGGGGAATCCTCCTATTGATTTACCACTCCAAATACAATACTTCTCTTCATATCTCATTACATTTCCTGAACCCCTTTATATAGTGCTATCATCACCTAAGAACATTCTAGAGGAGGAATCTTCTAGAAGTAGAACCTTCTAAGAAGTCCTCTTACATTTATTATATTTAATTATCCATTTATTAGATATAACTACCATAGTGGGCCTTATTTAATAATAAAGTGGACTTAGTCCACCTTACATTGAATGACCTCCACTATTATCACTATGGGCCCTTTGGGTCCCCCCACTACCTCTCTAGCTACCTTACATTACCCTTGAGGTAGGGAAACACCATACAATGGATCCTATAATGGAAGGAATCATCTCATGTTTACTTGCCTCTTTGAGGGGGCATCCTCCTATTGAGCTACCGCTCCAAATACAATACTTCTCTTCATATCTCATTATATTGTTTGAACCCCTTTATATAGTGCTACCATCACCTAAGAACATTCTAGAGGAGGAATCTTCTAGAAGTAGAACCTTCTAATAAGTCCTCTTACATTTATTATATTTAATTACCCATTTATTAGATCTAACTACCATAGTGGGCCTTATTTAATAATATAGTGGACCTAGTCCACCTTACATTGAATGACCTCCACTATTATCACTATGGGCCCTCTGGGTCCCCCCACTACTTCTCTAGCTACCTTACACTTTACATGATCTACATTTTAGTGGTTAAACTGATTTTTGAAGGAACATGCTCTCACATCAATTCTTGGATTATTGAGAGGGGCCGTGAATTAGTAATAGAGAAATTGAATCCTTTATAACCATAATATGCAAGTGTTATCTATCTTTGTGATCAATATAACATCATCATCCAATAAGTGCATAGTAAATAAATCATGAACAAATGGACAATCATACACATACAATGTACACCACTATTTTTACGTGGAAACCCAATGCGAGAGAAAACCAGATAATGATTTCTCTTATATGTATTAAGAATTACATTCATTGGAAGCATCAACTTCCTTTGTTCTCTTCCTTTCACACAGTTTTAAAAATTACAAACAAAAACTTGCAAACAAAATCTTAACAAACGTGAATTCAAAATATCTTGCTCAGATAATGACTTGTCCATTTATAAGCTCATGAAATGGAAATATGGACTTTGACTCAGTTATTTGTGGCTACTACTCTTAACAATGACTTGTAAGAAAATCTGGGCACACTTCAACGATAACAAAAGATAAAGCTCATAATAAAACTCTCAAGCAAACGGTCAATTGAGAAGGCTCTTGCTTAGGTGACAAGTCTGTTCATTATAGGCTCATGAAATGAAGAGATGAACTTAAGATCTTGTTCCCTGTAGTAATTGAAAACAATAATCAACAATCGACTTGATTCACTCTTAGTCAAAAATAAATCATAACCCTATCAATGCCAATCAAACCTTCTTTAATACATGAAATAGCCAAATTTGATTGAGAGACTTCATTATATGGAACATGAAGGTGAAAGATGAAGTCTTTTGGTTCCTATACTTTCTAAGAACACCACAATTACAAATCAAAATAACAACATTCGCTTTCTTAACAATCCCACACATCAAACTCTTATCAATTAAATATTAATCTGCAGAAATGGAAATGAAAGTATCTACTCTGTTCACTGTGTAGGCATTTACTCACATTGATTCAAAATCAAATAAATCTATACTGTAATAAAAATGCATTTAAAATCATTTATTACACACAACTATTAAGTTTCCATACTTACACAATTGACTCACAACATACCAAAATATTTACAGGGAGGCTTACCTTGGTTGGGGCAGTCAGCCCTTGTCGAACTGACAAGGTGCCTATAAATAAATTGCAGCATAAACACTTTACTTATACTCATGAATTGCACAAAATAACATTTGCATCCCTTCAATTGATTAAGTGAATCAAAAGTTCAACATTTCATTTCCCACCATAACAACATACATCATTGTCCAATAACCAATCTTATAACATAATAATTCCTCTTCTTCCCTGAGACGTATGAGGTCTTATTTATACATAAAATCCATGGGTCAATGGATGAAACCGAATCCCCAAATTAAGAAAACCATTTTCACAATTTTACGATAAATCCCAAAAATCTGTGCTTTTCATCAATTTGGGTAGATTTGAGTTAGGGCTCCACCCATATATTCCATGCCAATTCTAATTTTGAAAAACTTCACACAATTTACTCAATTTTCCATATTCTATACAAAACCCATATCTTCGAATTTCTAGATCTGATACCATCTACACGTAAATCGAGGCACAAGTTGGCAGTTTGAGATTTTTACTAATTTTGGCAAAATCATTCCCCCTTAGATGCAGGTCCATAGGTGTGAGATGGGTGAAATATGCACCACATTTTTCCATGTAAACTCCACTCTGGAAAAACCTATGTCCCCAATTTTCTTATAGAAGTATTCCAAAAATTCGAACTATTTCTAGCACAAGACTAGCATAGTTGGTACAAGACTAGCACAGTTGGTACCATAATCTTGTAGGAAGCAGTTTAGTACTAGACTAGGACAGTCATAAATCTGGGTACCAAACCAACGCAATAGTGGTACCTAATGGAGTTGGTACCATATGGAACACAGAGTTGTTACTAGAAGAGGCGTAAAGATGGTAATGGATGGAGATCGTACAAGAAGAGGCACAGAGCTGGTACCAAAAGAGGCGCAGAGCTTATACTGGATAAACGCAGAGAGGGTATCGAAATAGGTGTTTTTCTTGTATTGGATGAGGCATTGAGAGGGTACCAGAATAGGTGTTGTGTTGGCACTAGAATAGGCGCGGAGCTGGTATCGGAATAGGCATTGAACTAGTACCAGATTAGGTAGGGTAAAGGATCCAACGAAGTACCAGATTTCAGTATCGGATCGATGGAGTACCGGATGGAGCTTCTTTAAAATTAAAAGTCATTAGGGGCATAAATAATCAATCATTTAATCCAATTTAATCAAGAAAATCAAACAAATCATTCTTTAACATAGGTTACTTCTCTATGCACATGGACAAGGTCACAAAGTACGTTTCTGGAAGAAATAGACAACATATACACATGTGAGAAGTAAAATTGAATCAGATAGAGAATAATATAGGGTAATAAAGGTGTCAAAATGGAGACTCAACATTTCCCTATGCTTAATTCATTGCATGTCCTCATGCAACAATGATCTTCAAAATTTCAAAATTGATGGTACTCCTCACTTGATTAAGCATTCCTGACGTTCCAACCTTTTTCAACTCCTAAGTTCTTTAATTACTGTAACATGTTATAAAATATAAACTTCCTAGCCTATGTTGGATGTGACTCTAATATGATTATACGATAGCAGCCAAGAGTTTTCATAATGACTTTGACTAATAGGCCCCCTAACTAGATTACCCTTTAAAAAAAAGTGATATAAGCATAGTTTAGATGTCATTTGAAGAGAAGAACACATAAAATAATACCTCCCAGGATGATTAACTCATTTCTTATCCAATTTTTTAGAGATGAAGCTCTTGTTGCTTACATAAGGTGAATTACATATACTTAGGGTCCCACTTTCATGCAAACCTATTTATTTTAAAGATAGAACTCTAATGTGGATAGTTGTAGGTTCTTGAGAACATCATCTGAGAGATATAAAGGTCATCTGCTAGCCTTTATTTGATAATTCTTTAGAATGAGACCCAAGGGTTTTTGTTTAGCTTTAGGTGTGCCACTTTATGTTTTTCAACTCCCTTTACTCGACATAGCCCCGCTGCCAGAAGGCATGTTCAGTACCTCGACGAGTTTACCTTAGTACCATACAAGCATGGCCTCACTGCCATCAGACCTGTTCAATACCTCAGCAGGTTTACTTGTACTTCTTGATACTTCCTTTTTATTATATTACTCAAAAGATTTTGAATGATGTATAATGTTCATTGACATTTTTAGAGTATAAATAAGGCAGGTGGTACGCAAGTGTTTTAGAGTTATTAGGCACACAATTAATTGTTTGAAATTATCCCAAGGGTGACATCATCCACATTAGACTTAAATCTCAGTTATTCAATGTATAATGGAACATCTTGGATAATGACTAAGAGGTCCTTCTAGTTAATCCTATTAGGGTTCTCATGAAATTTCATTCAGGTTTTGCAAGGGCAGTTCGCCACATGAGGTTTTCATCAATACCTCTCAAGAGAAACTTGTAAAGATAAACTTGGATAAAAACTTGTTGAATCAACTAGGTTAGTATTAGACATAATGGTGTCACCACTTTTCAGTGGATATTTTAGTTATCAAACACTTTTTCAAAATGATGAGGTAATAAGACATGTGCACCCATTACCATATAGGGATAAATGTAAAAATATCTCATTAAAGGATAGAAAGGATGATTCATTTAGGGGTGAGTGTAACAATGTAGAAGGAATATGTATATGAGAGTAAAGAACAGTTCCACATAAGACTTAAATGATCCTTGATAAAAGAACATCAAAATATTAGCTCATACCTCCAATTACAATGTTAAGCATAGGACAAAGATCATATCACCTTGGCATCAATAACAGATTGGTAACTGGTATCAGAACATGTTTCTGTAGTACCGTAATAGATAGTACCAGAATAGGACAATATTGGAACAAGATTTTATAGTATCGTAATAGGACAGTACCGGAATAGTATTTTGCAGTACCACAACATAACAATATTGGAATAGAGCAGTACCAGAACAAAACAATACGAGAATAAAATTTTGCAATACCGAAACAAAGTAGTACCGTAACAAAAAAATGAAAATAAGTAACAGGGGGCAGAAATAGACTGACATGATTAATGATTTGTATACAAGGAGATGTATACGAGGGCTTGCATAAGTTCATGGTAGGGAGCATGCAATAATTGAGGACAAGAGGATGCATGAGAGTAACCACATGTTTAATACATCATTAGTCTAATTCCTTAATAAAATGAAAAAATGTTGAGTTTATACGTCCTATTACTTGAAGCATTTAAATCGAGCAACAAAAACTTTGAATGTAGGATAAGGACTACCAACACCTCATTACCAGTACCGAATCACATTAGTACTAAATGAACGCATATTTCTTTTTTCCCAGTACCGGATGAACATAGACCTTTCTTAGTACCATATGAACGTAGAGTTATTTTTTTCGAGTACCAGATGAATGCAGACCTTGCCCAGTACCGGATGAATGCATATTTTTTCCAGTACCAGATGAGTGCAGGGGTGAATTTGTTGCACTACCAAAAAAACACATAGAGAATATTTACAGTACCATAACAACACAGAGATGTTATCCAGTACCGGATGAACATAGAAAGAATATTTCCAATACTAGAATAACACAAAGATGTTATCCAGTACCAAATCACCACAAAATTTCAATCTAGTAATCAATGAGAATTGGATAAGGTACCTGGTGGCGTATTATACAAACTGTAATTTGTAGGCTTCTTGTTGTGGCTGGCATACTCTAAGTATCAAGTTGTAGAAGATGCTACAAATCACTATTGCTGCAGGAAGAAACATATGGATTTGTTCTGTTGAAGTACCATGTTGGAAAAACACTATTTTTCTTGCCACTTCCATTTTATTAGAAAATAAACCTAACTACTACTATCTCAACAACCACTTCCCCATGCCTGAGGTTTTGCATGGCCTCATGCAAACAATGTGAGATGCTAAAAAATCATTCTCAGAAGGTTGCGAACATCTGCGAAAAACAAACTAATAGAACTAATTAAAACTAAATTTATATTCATGCTTACAAACAAAATATTTAGGGAAAATGTCAAAAGTTGAATTATTAGCTATGAACAAAATAGTTTGGAATTAACATTCAGCTTCAACTACTATTAAAAATATCACTTAGTTGATCATCCTTGTGAAATAGTGGTCTTAACATAAGGAGAAAGAAGAAATTTGAAGAAATAGGTCATGAATCACTCCCTTAAGTGTTATATTTTGTTGACAAGGATACCTTCTCCACTTTTGAAACCCTTCCAGTATTATTTGTGCATTCGGAGGATGAAGAGATTCTCTTCTCATAAAATTCCAAACAAAATTATCATAACTTTTAGAAAGAAATCTACTATAGGAACACAAGATCTTAAACCGATTTATTTATTAACTTTTGACATTCTCATTTATGAAAAGTATGAAAGATATGTTGCATTGTACTTATGTGCAACATTTATTTATTTATTTACCTATCCTACTATAATTGAACAAAATAAAATGTCCTTCAAGTATAGGAATACTTCGAGTGAAGCCATGGGCCTAACATTGTTAGAAATATATCCATAATCAAGTTTAAAAGATCAATTTTAATGCATAACAAAGTATGAAGGACCAACTAATCTAATGATTAGATCAAGCAATAATGAAAAATAAAAGAGTGGTGTGACCTAATAACTAATTGAAACCATATTTCAATAGGATCACTATATTCTTGTTTTTCTTCTTTGTTTAGGTCACACTGAATGTCTTCCTCTACCATGCTATGCAGATTATCCTGTTCAAGATGATTGGTATTTGGAGTACATACAGGATCTGTTGAGAGGCATGCTAAGGAATCCTCAATCTCAGGTTCCAATGGTTTCTCTCCATTGAATTCTATCCATGATTCTTTATTCTCCTCAACAAATTGACAAGAGGAATCTGATGGGACTTCTAAATCTTCCCATGGAGAGACAACTAGATTCTTGAATGTTGTGAGGATATGCTCTTCTTGAGAGGTGGATATCCCAGCTACTTCTATAATGCGAGAAAGTTATTGGATGAAAATTCTTCAAGATCTTGATTATTGTTGAATTACTCTAGCTGGTTGATGATCTCTGTCTCGCAACACAAATTAGTACTTGAGGGTTCTTACAACACCCCAAAAATGATTTATCATCAAATATTTGAATATTAAAACTAAGAAATTAAAAATATTTTCAAAAATAAAACACACCAAACTTCATCTCCTTCTGTTATTGTGACCTTGTTGTCACCAAGTTATCCGTTCGCACAAGTTAGACATCATTAAAACACAATTTTGCATAAAAGAAGGAAAAACACACTTGCATTAAAAGAAGAGAGGACAACCAAACTTTGGAGAAACACCACCAAACTGGATGTGTGGGCTCTTCCCTCTCCTCTTACTGTCTTCTCTCCACCCTTAGGTCATCCATAAAACCAATTCAAAATCATTAAAGCAATATGATTCAAATACTACATATTACCATTTACAACTCCCCCAAAACGACGCCAAAATGTTGTTGCAATTATATGCATAATATATTACCAAACATAAATTATTGACCATGATTCGTAATCAACAGATTTGTTACACTATATGTGCCAACTGAATACTCTGTGTTTCACACAGATTTAAAAATTAGAAAGAAAAACTTTCAAACAAAATCTTAACAACCATGCATTCAAAAGATCTTGCTAAGATAATGACTTGTCCATTTACAAGCTCATGAAATGGAAAGATGGACTTTGACTCAGTTATATGTAGCTACTACTCTTAACAATGACTTGTAAGCAAATCTTGGCACACTTCAACGATAACATAAGATAAATCTCATAGTAAAACTCTCAAGCAAACACTCAATTGAAAAGGCTTTTTCTTAGGTGACAAGTCTATTCATTACAGGTTCATGAAATTAAGAGATGAACATAAGATATTGTTCCCTGTAGGAATTGAAAAAAGTAATCAATAATCCACTTGATTCACTCTTAGACAAAAATCAATCATAACCCTATCAATGCCAATCAAACCTTCTTTAATACAGGAAACAATCAATGTGATTGAGAAACTTCATTATATGAAACATGAAGGTGAAATATGAAGTCTTGTGGTTCTTTTACCTACTAAGAACACCACAATTACAACTCAAAACAACAACATTCACTTGCTTAACAATCCCACACATCAAACTCTTATCAATTAAATATTAATCTGCAGAAATGGAAATGAAAGTATCTACTGTATTCACTGTGTAATCGTTTACGCACACTCATTCAAAATCAAATAAATCTATATTATAATTAAAATGCATTTAAAATCATTTATAACACACAACTATTAAGTTTTCACACTTACACAAATAACTTACAACACACCAAAACATGTACATGGAGGCTTACCTTGGTTCTGGTGGTGGGCCCTTTCCAAACCAACAAGGTGAATCTAAATAAATTGTAGACTAAAACACTTTACTTATACTCATGAATTTCACAAAATAGCATTTGCATCCCTTGAATTGATTAAGTGAATCAGAAGTTCAACATTTCATTTCCCAGCATAACAACGTACATCATTCTCCAAGAACCAAGATTACAACATAATAAATCCTCATCTTCCCTCAGACCTATGAGGTCTTATTTATACATAAAATCCATGGAGGAATGGATGAAACCAAATCCCCAAACTAAGAAAACAATTTTCACAATTTAAGGATAAATCCCAAAAATCTGTGTTTTTCATCAATTTGGGCAGATTCGAGTTAGGGCTCCACCCATATCTTCCAAAAAAATTCTAATTTTGAAAACCTATTTGAGTCTTACTCAATTTTCCATATTCTAGACAAAACCCATATCTTCAAATTTCTAGATCTGATACCATCTGCATGGAAATCGAGGCACAATTTGGCAGTTTAAGATTTTTACTAATTCTAGTAGAATCATTCCCACTGAGCTGGAGGTCCAAACGTGTGAGTTGGTTGAATGTTGCCTCAAGTGTTTGCATGTAAACATCGCTCTGGACAAAACCCATGTCATCGATTGTATTCTAGAATTATTCCAAAAATTTGAATTATTTCTAGTACCAAACTAGCACAGTTGGTATCGAACTAGCATAGTTGGTATTGGAATCCTATAGGAAGAGGTTTAGTACTGAAATAACACAATCATAAATCTAGGTACCAGACTAGTGCAATAGTGGTACCGCATGGAGCTGGTACGAGATGGGACACATAGCTCATACCTGAAGAGGTGTAAAGATGGTACTAGATGGAGCTAGCATTAGAAGAGGCACAGAGTTGGTACCGGAAGAGGTGTAGAGATGGTACTGGATGAACACAGAGAGGGTACCAGAATAGGTGATGTGCTGGTACCGGATGAGGCATTGAGTGGGTACCAAAATAGGTGTTGTGATGGTACCAGAATAGGCTCAAGTTTGGTACTGGAATAGGCATTGAAATGGTACCAGATTAAGCAGGGTATCGGATCTAGTGGAGTACTGGATTGCGGTACCATATTGGTGGAGTACCGGATGGATCTTCTCTAAAAGTCAAAGTCATTAGGAGCATAAATACTCAATCATTTAATCCAATTTAATCAAGAAAATCAAACACATCGTGCTTTAACATAGGTTACCTCTCTATGCACATGGACAAGGTCACAAATTAGGTTTGTGGAGGAAATAGAAAACATATGAACATGTGAGAATTAAAATTGACTCAGATACAAGATAATATAGGGTAATAGAGGTGTCAAAATGAAGACTCTAAACACTTTGTTTTTCATTGAAACTATTTCCAGGGATGATTTTAAGGATGGAAATTTATTTTAAAATGTAGAAACCTTGAAGAATCTTACTAATCTGTCATATGAAAACTATAAATGTTTGGCGATATTTTGGTAAAAATATTCAAATTTCTAAGGATTTCATATAGTTTGTATAACTGTTTTGCGATTTTTAAGGTAAAATAATTTTATCCTGTAGAATTTGGGTGAATCATTTTTAGAATAGAAAATCATTTTTTGGGAAAAACCATTGAAAATTATCCCATGAGAGAAATTTAGCCCCTAAAATCATCCCTGACTATTTCTCCTAACCGGTGCATAGTGTGATGATTGTTGATGATGTTTAAATGGTTTCTTCCTAGGATCAAACTTATCCTTGTTTTTATGTTTCCATGTTTTTGTATTTCCATACTTTTGTTTAAATTGAGTAAAGTATAATTTAGCATTCTTTATTACTTCATCCATTGTCTTTGGATCAATAAATTTAATTTTGTATTTTTGACGAAAATAACTCATGAACTATCCAAATTTTGAGTTATCTTCTCTAAGGTATGGTACATATCTCATCAAATTCACAAATTTAGTGGCAAATTCCTCAATACACATATGTCATAGTTTAATATCATGGAACTCTTTAACCTTTTCATCGTAGTATCAATCCATTAAATATTTTTGTTTAAAATATTTCTTGAATATTTTCCAGTTCAAATCATTATTCCTAATGTTATTAACTGTTTGTTTCTCTTTCCACCAAATAAAACATTTTATGTTTAGTTTTTACACAACTACTATGGATTTCAAGTTTCCTAGGTAATTGTAGATTTGAAAATATATACTCATGTTAACAAGCCAAGATTCTTCTCCTTCCTCAGACTCACCATAAAAATTGGGTGGTTTGATTTTCTTAAATCCCCCAAATAATTCTTCTTCATGCCATTTCAGTTTCTTAGTTTTGGGCACACATTTTTGTAAAGTGATGCTATCAAAACTATCATCACTACATTCTTCATTTAATAATTCTTTTTATCATTGTTTTCTTTATAATCCTTATGCTTATGTCACTCTTCATTGGAAAGTTTCTTTTTAGTATTACTCAAAGTTTGTCTTATCTGTCTTAATCATTTCATGTTAGTCATATTTTAAGAAGAATCTCATTTAACTCCTTGTATTCTTTACTATCCTTGAGTAGTTTTTACTTATCTATCTTGATACTTTGTAATTCTTCTTTTATGCTATGCATAGTTTCCAACAATCCTATAGAGTTATATTTTGGTTGTTCATTGTTCAGTTCCACATACGTATGTGTCCCACTTGGTGTATATGTACTAGGTTCTTTAGCCATGATACTTTGTTATTTGATTCTAATATGTGTAAAACACAATTGACATCAATTCATTTTCTTTTATATATATATATATATATATATATATATATATATAAGAAAACCTATATTATTTTTTAGCCCTTTCCTTCCCATGACATGTCTTTTCTTTCCATGCCATGTCATTCCATGCCTTTCCTTTCCATGCATTTCCATGTCACTCCTTGCCATGCCCTGCATTTATATGTTATGCCATGCCTTTCCTTCCCATGTCATTCCTTTCCATTCCATGCCATTCCTTGCATCTCCTTCACTTTCCATGCCATGTCTGTCCATGTGTTATTTCTTTCCTTTCCATGCCATGCCTTGCCTTTCCATGCCATTCCTTACCTTTCCAAGACATTCATTTTCTATCCATACCATACCTTACATTTTCATGTCATGCCATGTCTTTCCTTTCCATACCATGTCATGCCTTGTCTTTCCATGCCATGTCCTTTCTTTATTTTCTATTCCATGTCCTTCCTTGTCATGTCATGCCTTTCCTTTCCATGCCATGACATGTCTTCCCTTGTCTTTCCTTTCCATGCCATGCAATGGCATGCCTTTCCATACCTTTCCTTTCCATTCCATTCCATACTTTTCCATGTATAGGCTAACAAGGTGTTAAATTGTCAAGCATATGTAATAAAAACTGAGAAACACCCTAGTGTCAAAGATCCTCTAACAAACAGTTTTCTTGTGAGCAGAATGATAGTGGAGCGACCCTACTAGTGTAAACCTGGTGTGTTGGGTCGAATGCAATTGACGGTCCATCCATCCGAGTCTCAGTTCGATTTTTATACTTATTTGCAACTCGCCTCCTCAAGCCATTCAAGAACATGTTCACAATTTGGTCCAGGGTTATAAAATTCAAACCGAGCAGCATAACAAAGTTTCGTAAGATCCTACAAGTTTTTATGTCCAAGGCACATGTGACCATTCTAACTATAATTTCTTGACATAGTGTTCTTTAAAATTGACCCTTTATTTATAAATTTCACTATGTCTCATTGAGCAAAACCCTAGTTCCTGAGATCCTCCAACAAATGGTCTTACGGTCAATGGAATGGTAGTGGAGGGGAACCACTAGATGAAATCCAAGTCCTTGGATCCAATGCAACTAACAGTTCATCCATATGATTATCAGATGGATCTTTATTACGAGTTGAAAGTTTCCTCCTCAAGCTATTGAAGGACATGTCAACAGTTTGGTCCAGGGAGATAAAATCCAAACCGAATCACAAAAGGGAGTTTTGTAAGCTCCTACAAGTATTTCTTGCCAAGGCCCACATGACCACACTACCCATAATCCCCTGACATAGTATTCTTGAAAATTGACCTCTTGTTAAAAAACTGCACTATGCCTCATTGAGGAAAACCCTAATGTCAGTGATCCTCCAACAAACTATTTTTTAGTCAAGGAAATGACATTGAAGGAGCCCCACTAGAAAAAACCCAATGCCATGGATCTCATGAAACCAACGGTTCATCCATCCTAGTCCTAGTTTGATTTTTTTCACGAGTTGCAGCTCACCTCCTTAAGTCATTCAGGGACATGTCGACAATTTGGTCTACCGGCATAAAATCCAACTCGGGCAGCATAACGGAGTTTCATAAGCCCCAACAAGTCTATTTAGCCAAGGCCCATGAAACCACGCTACCCACAATCTCCCAACACAGTCTTCTTGAAAATCAACTCTTGTAAAGAAATTGCATTATCCCTCATTGAGAAAAACCATAGTGTCAGAGATCCTCCACCAAACAGTTTTCTGGTCAATGGAATGACAGGGGAGGAACCCCACTATCTGAAACCTGGAAACTGGATCTAATGCATCTAATGGTTCATCCATTCGAGTCCCAAATTGAGTTTTATTGCGAGTTGCAACTCGCCTCCTCAAGCCATTTAGGGACATTTTGACAATATATCTAAACCTACACCATGACATAGACCATGATCTAGACCTTGACTTAGACTATGGAAAGACAATGCATGACAAGGCAATGCACGAAAATGAAATTTCTTGGTATAGGTCTAGGTCTAGGCATGGAAATGCAAGGAAATGAAAATAAAGGAAAGGAAAGGCAAGGAAATGCAAGACATGACAAGTCTAAGAAAAGCTAGACATCGCAAGGCAAGGCAAGGTGTAGGTCTAGGTCTAGTTCTAGGTCTAGGTAAATCCTATTAATTATGATAATCCATGTTTCATAACTATGAAGATACCTTAGATATATGAATAAAGAGAACTTATGTTATGACATTAAAATTCACATGCAAGTATTCTTATCTAATATATATGGGATAACAAGTTGTAGAATTACATGCTTAATGAATCCTTTGATTGTAATTTTTACATATTAAACTTGTTCATTTAGTACAAGCATTATTTTTTTAGGAAAAAACAATGGTATGATACATGAATTCCATGGAATTTTTATTAAATTAACTTGATAAAAAATTATCTCTAACAATGATATTAACTATATTTTTACAAACAATTAGTTTTATGAATATCATAATTAAAGTACCTTTTCGATGAATTGTAGTTAACCAAGGAAAGGCATGGAAATGAAATGCAATGCAATGCAAGGCAAGGAAATGCAAGGCATGGCATCAAAAGGTATGAAAAGGCAAGGCATTATAAGGCATGGGATGGCAACAAATGGCATGACATGGTATGGCATGCCAAGAAAATACATGCCATGGCATGAAAAGGCAAGGAAAAACATGGCATGGGAAGGCAAGGACTGACAACGCAAGGAAAAACAAGGCAAGGAGAGACATGGCATGGCAAGGAAAGAAAAGGAAATGCATGGCATGGCATGGAAAGGAAAGGAATGGCATAACATGGCATGTCAAGGGAAGGAATGGCATGGCATGGCAAGGAAATACATGGATAAATAAGGACTTGAAGTTGTGTTGTTTCCCATGTATTCCAAAATAAATTATGGATCAATAGTATAATGATACTACACCATAAGGATGGAATATTAAACTATTTAGTAACATCCATTTCTATGTAAATCCTATTAATTATGATAATCTGTGTTTCAAACCTATGAAGACACCTTAGATCCATGTTTCAAGTTTTGTGGATGATTTTATGGTTGGGAATTCATGGATGATCATTGATTTACGTAGTAAGTGCTCTTTCTAAGTCATTGATGGTTATTTTTTTAATGTATTAAATAAATGTTTTATCAAAGTGGTGATACTGCATTTTATCTTTCATTCTTCTTGAATTAAACTTGTCTTGAAACCCTCAATTTCATGGTTATATTAGGACTTACCGTCAGTTTTTAGCCTTGTTATCTTGAATCCTAGGGTTTAATTGTCATATTTCACCCTTAGAGTACACCTTCACACCTTTTATTACATTTATGTCATAATTTTCATCCCTTTATGGCTTCACGTCTTGAATATTCTATGGATGTTATGTGCCATCTTCCATTTCAACAAGCATCTATTATCTAAACCTTAGTTTAGGCTTGCATTCTCATCCCCCTTTCATTCCATGATTAATTGTTTTAAGGGATATTATATTTGTCCAGTTGTAACTTGTCATATTTTTGAAGTAAAAGATCTTAGTCATGAGTTTTATAACAACTATAGTTTACTTGTTTATTTGTGGTGCTTGGGACTTCTCATTGTCTTCTTTTAACTTGTTCTATATCATTTATTATCTTGCAAAGTAATGAAAATGGCATGGCATGGAATGGATTGGAAAGGCATGACAATGTTCTCGCAATGTAATGGCATGGCATTGGCATGGAAATGGAATGGAAAGGTAAGGCATGCAATGGCATGTGATGGAAATGAAAAGCATGCAATGACATGTGATGGAAAGGAAATGCATGCAATGGCATGGCTTGGAAAGGCATGGTGTGGAATGGTATGGAATGGCATGACAAGGTAATGCATGGCATGGAAATGCATGACAAGGTATGGCATGGTGGCATGCCATAGAAAGGAAAGGCATGCCATGGAATGGTTTTGCAAGGAATGGCATGGCATGGAAAGTAATGGCATGGTAAGGCAAGCAAGGCATATTGGGACATGGCAAGTCATATCATGCAATGGAAAGGCATGGCATGGCATGGAATGACAAGGAAAGGGATGCCATCACATGACATGGAATGGCAAGGGAAGGCATGCAATAACATGTCATGGAAGAGAAATTCATGCCATGGCATGGCTTAGAAAGTCATGGCATTTCATGGGAAGGAAAGGCATGGCATGGTATGGCATGGCATGGAAAGGTATGGAAAGGAAAAGAATGCAATGGAAAGGCAAGGCATGGCATGTCATGGAAAGGAAAGGAAAGGTGAGGCATGACATGGAATGGCATGACATGGAATGGCATGACAAGACATGGAAAGACATGGCAAGGTAAGGCATGTAATGGAAATCCAAGGTATTGAATGTTATTACATAAAAAGGAATGGCATGGAAAGGCATGTCATGGCTTGGGAAGGTAAGGCACATAAGGGAATCAAATTATATGTCAACTCAAGGAAAGGAAAGGCATGGTATGGTTTTGAAAGGCATGCAAACTTTTTCACCTAGAATTAAAATGTCATAAACACGTCATTGGTTGGAAAGGAACCCTGTGATATAAAGTTAAGTCATATGTCCATAGAAAAAATGTTTTTTATTTCTTGGGATTAGAAAGGTTTCTTTTTTTGTTATTCTTGTTTCATTGAAATTGACAGTTTGATTTGACATTTTCCTTGCATAATGTTATGGAAATTTTATTTATTTTTTTATTGATTAAAATGGGAAGCTCCATGAAAAGACATGCAAGGAGGGATTAGTATATTTTAGATCATAGTGATGTTCTAGGAATTTGTAAATGTAACCTATATTTTGGCCTTAGAAGGTTAGAACTCTGATTTTTACTTATCTTAGTGATTCATTGGTTAGTATTTGTTGGGTTTAGCTAGAGTGATATAAACGTTTGATATGTATAAATTTCGACCTATTTATGTGTTGCGGTATATTATTTTTATTGTTATATTCTTATGATAATCATATTTATGTGATTTGTTTAAACATGCAAATTGAAATGTGGAACTTTGGAGCTTCATGCACTACCCATATGTGCAATATTTCTTTCCTTTAGTATGATTTCCAACACCATTTAGGTAAGTCACATTTGTTTTCTCAAAATTTATTTAGTGTATAATACTAATTAAATGTTTTATTAAATTTTACTAGCTTTAATGGGGTATTATATATAGAAAATCAATATATTTATGGTTCATGATCATGAGTTTATTTTTATTTAAAAAAAGAAAAAAAATTAAAATATCAAGAATTGTCACTACGAAGTGTAAAATTTGAAGATTAATATATTTATGATTCATGGACTTGAGCTTATAAATTTGTTCTCTTACAAGTTTTCAATATATTTTTTTAATAAGTTGATATTATATATATATATATATGATGATGATGATGATGATGATGATGTTTTAGTAATTTTGAGGCATCCTCTTTTGTATATGATAATTTCCTGGAAAGTAGTACTTTAAGATGGAATCAAGTGTCGTCCATCAACTTTGATTGTTTTTGTTCCTTGTCCATCAACCATCTGAATCCAACAAGTGCACCCAATTGTCTTGAGTGCATTGGAAATTAGTTTAACTTTTCCAATGATGAAGGAAATGCATACCATACCCATAAATTTAGGTAATAAGAACCATTCATTAATTATGGATTTAACACCTAGCAATATTTTCCACCATAAGATATTTTTAATGAATAACGCAAGTATTTATAATCAATTTATAAAATAATATTACATTCATACTCATAAAATTCATTCACTTTAAAATTCAAACACTTTGAAATTCATACATTCATCAACATAAAATGCAAAAGAAATGATATTAATAAAAAAGTGCCATTAAATATATATATATATATATATATATATATATATATATATATATATATATATATATATATATATATATATATATATTCAACATCATCTAAATTGTACATTTTTAACGAAATGACACCTCATGCCTAGTATAAAAAAAGACAAGAAGTTCCCTAACATGGAAAAGAATCATATGGTGGCATATGTACAAAATGGCATTACTTGGTCAATCATTGACCACTGCCACACTCATCGCTCTCAGGAGAATCCTAAAAACATATATTTCTTCTCTTGATTGAGAAAGAACCTCGAGTGGTTCTGGCCCTTGGCGTGCTTTGCCACTTTAGAGACTACACAAAGAAAAAATATTATTACGAGTTTTTTTCTTAAATGAAATAAAAGACATAAAAATTGATACCTTGTAATGTAATCTAAGACAACTCATCGCATATGCTACTAACAATCATGAGGGTGTTACCATCCTCTGTGACCCCAATCTCTCAGTGATTTCACTCTACATCAAATACAAGGATCAAATCAAGAAAATTAAACAAATATGCATAAAATCAAATTCATGATACATAAAAAATTATCATCAACACATTATCTCAAGATGAATATCCCGTGCCTCGATGGAGAGATTCTAGAAGATGGAAATCTTCGTTGTAGAACCTGCTCTGAGGAAACCTTTACTGTGGAAGACTTGATGGATGGGGCCGATGGAAATGGTGGTGAGTGTGAGTGGAATATGGGTGCATCCACTGTGGATGGATGCGATGGAAGAGGTGGTGCAGTTGGGTGTCTTGCTGGTGAATCCGTTGATGATGCATGGAATAATAAAAATGTTGGGGTGGTCATTGATGGACCCCGATAGGCTATACAAGTGATGAGAACTCTCTTGGCCTAGATTAAGCTAACACATAAGCAGAGCCCAAGTGTTGAGGGACTGAAATAGTACTATAACTAGTGAAAAGGTTCCTCGTGATGTAAGTGACTTGTCCATCCCAAATGGACATTCCCCGACATCTCCTGGTACAACACAAAATAAAGAAATGACACTGGTGCATCCATGCATAGAGGGTCTACTACATGTACGTAACAACTACAAAACAACATATAATAAAGTATTGATATAAATACATGGGATACAAAATAATTATATAATGATTAGGAAAATAGTGATGGTTAAGATACTAACCTCCTACATAGGCCTATAGTAGGTTTTCCTGCAACTCGGGCATGTGTGAGGTTCACATGGATGACTGTTATGTCCATGTTCCCTCTCCTCACTAAATTTTTGTGTGTGGGGTGAACCTTTAACCCCTCTATCAATATCATCGACACTCACCTCCTGCCGATATAGTGCAAGAAAGATGTCATGTTGCACTAGGCTTTGGATCAATGATTAAATATCTTGATGTACCTATTGCAAGATCTCTACAACTGGAGGATGTTTGGTAGGGCGTCAGACCTGGATGAGGAGCTAACATGGGATCACTCCTAGTATGATATTGGTCATGTGAGAACTATTGACCCACCCCATGGAACTCACCCATGTCAAAGTAGTTGACATGGTGACCCAAAATAAATTCCTCCCATAATTTTCTCTAAAAATATAAGGGCAACTCCTTGTTATTGCAGGGAGGTTTATCAAAAATCATATGCCACCTATCCATCCAATTTTGACTAATTTGTGGATGGATACACAAATCAATACAAATGCATTTTTTTTTCATAGGTGGTTCTTTTCCATTTGCATAAATTTACATGAAGGAAATCACTAGGTTACATGGAATACCTAAAGCAATTGTCTCTGATAGAGATACAAAGTTTACTTCAAATTTATAGAGGGTATTATTTAAAGTATTTGGAAGAAATATGAACTTTAGCATGGCCTACCATTTATAGTCAAATGATAATATATAGAGATTCAACCAAGTAATTGAAGACATGTTGAGAATGTATTTGATGGATAAGCCATCTAAGTTGGAAGCTTACTTGCATTTGGTTGATTTTTCCTATAATAATGGGTATCAAGTTTTATTGATGATGAGCCCATTTGAAGATTTGTATGGGAGAATATGAAATACTCCAGTGAGTTGGGACAATTCATTAGGCATAGTTGTACTTGGGCCAGAAATGCTCCAGCATATGGAAGACTAGATGGTCAAAATTAAGAAAAATTTGAATGCAACACAAGATATAAAGAAGAATTGTGTAGGTAAGAACATGACATATAGATAATTTGAAGTAGGAGAGCATGTTCTTTTGAAAGTGAAACCCAAGAAGAGCTCACTAAATTTGGGTAGTTGTACAAATCTATAAGCTAGATTCTTTGGTCCATTTGAGATATTGGACAAAATAAGGCTAGTTGCATATGTGTTTGCATTTCCTACTTCCATGAATGCACATAATATATTCCATGTCTCTTTGCTGAAAACATATATGCATGATCCTATACATGTTATTAATTAGGATTTCATTGAGGTGGAGCTAGAATGAGACTTTCAGGTCTAGCTAGTGCCCATATTGGACAAAAATGTCAAACCGCTCAAGAATTGAGTCATAGAAATGGTAAAAGTTCAATCGATCTACTACGATCTTGAATATGCTACTTGGGAGCATGACGACGCCATGCAGGTACAATAGCCAAGAATTTTTGAAATTATGATTTCTATTTTGTATATGCATTGAAGAGAGTTCCAAAATAAGGGGGACACAAATGTAATACTGACGCAAACGCACCACCCAGGGCACATCCGCTTCCACCAAGACCTTCTCTTCCTTCGACACGAAGAGCTAAAATGCTCTTCTAATCCCTTATCAAGACTTTCCAACACCCACAGAACTCACCTATTGATCTCCCTTCGTTATATCGGGAAATCAGACCTCATGTGATTGCGAGTCTTGAGCTCACAGGATCGGGTCTCACAAATCCCTGAAACCTGATGGGTATCCTCTCACGGTTTCCTTGCTCTTATCGGGAATGTACCCATCAGGAAATAAGTACTTGTGAGGTCGCGAATCACTCACCTCACAGATCCCTGATTTTCGATTTGCGATGGCACCTGCGTTGACTCCAGCTAGGGTTGTCATTCTGACACCTGTCCTCCACTACGACCCTTAACCCTGTCGAGAAATCGTGTATCGGCATATCACAATTCTTGTCGTCAATTTACACGGGACTTTCAATTCCCCAAACCCCGATATAAATTGCCAAATGTCCTCCATTCTATCACTTGGGGCCCACCCTCCTATGGTGATCGGGAAATCGCGTTTCGGAGTTTCACGATTTTAAATGCGCTGGTTCACAGAACTTCCAAAGATCTGAACCCTGACTCCTTCAGATCCTTGGACACGCATCCCTTACATCGAACGACTCCGATTGTGTCGGGAAATCACGGATCGCGATTCTGTTATGTAAGAGTTTCACGACTCCAGAAATCCCAATATCTCGAACTCTAACTCTCCGGGATCTCCTGCCACGTGTCCCTACTATTTGGATGGCTCTGATCCTATCGGGAAATCGGGGATCGTGATTCCTATATGTGAGAGTTCTATGCCTCTGGAAACTCTGATGCTCCGATTCCTGATTCTTCGAGATTTCTTACCACGTGTCCCTGTTGAGATCAACGGTCGAGATTCTCCGTCGGGGTTTCGAGACTCAAAAGGTCTTAGTTCTCCCAACTTGTAAAACCCCGATGCCTCCAAAATCCTGATGTCTTCCCAGAATGCTGGCACGTGTCCTGCCGAGACCAACGACTAGGATCCCTTCTCGGGATTTTGATACTTTCAAGGTGTCTGATTCTTACCCTATGAAAACCCGATGACGCCAATATCCCAATGTCTCCTCCGGGTTCTTCCTCTACTCCTTCGAGCTCTCCTTCTCTGCTCGCAGGGACTTAAATCCTGCGCAACTTCCTAAGATCTAATGGATGACGGGATTTTCACCAATGTTCTCTGTGAATCCTGACTGTCGATTCCTCCTCCTTGAGGATTTCTCGAGAATGGCTAAGTGTTCCTTCTCGACAATTGCCCTTCAACGGTTGCACTAGAAACCCTTTCTTGAAACGTTTCACATCATAAATTCCTATGCTCTCTTTTGACGATACCATGAAGGTGATATACCTCCTGAGATTTTCAACTTTGATTCTTCAGAGGAACCTGTGCGCACTCCTTGCGCTCAACATTCAACAACTCCCCAAGTGTTGAATCCTTCCGAATCTGCGCACTCCTGTAGAAGAAGTCTTTGATTTCCTTTACTCATACTTACAACTCAGCTTTCCTCTTCTGCCTATGCACTCCTTGCATGGATTCAACAACCTACTTCCACTTCCAGGTGAATGAGAACAAAATTCCAACTACTGAGCCTTCATCAACGCACTCCTTGCGGATGAATTCAACTGCACACCTTGCAGGAATCTCCTGATTCAGATAGAGAAACATTTGAAACTCATTCTCTCTCCCATTCAGACTTCAGTTTGAAACATGAAATCACATGCACAACATATACAAAGCAAATGCATAACAAGAAAACAACTATTCCTGAGCATAACATCAATACACAGAGAAAACAACACAAACCATGAGGTTGAATCAAAGCTTCCTTCTATTAATTCAAATGCTTGTACATGGGTTTTCTTCATACAACATTCTATGTTTTCTCTTCTCTTCTTGCTCCTGAATAATGTTACAATGATACAATGAGGGTTTCTATATCTATTTTCCCTCCTTCCATCTAAAACTATCTAATCTAGAAATAAATCCTACCTACCTGCATTAACTAAATTAAATGCCTCCTATCTACTTCAGACAAGAGCATATGGCTCGAGGTCTGATACAATATACAAAAGGCGCTCCTTCATAAATGGTTCATTGAAGGTTTGGCGAAACAATCCCAAAGCACTTTCAAAAATTTGGGTTTGTTTATCCAGCTGATCTCCGCTTGATGTGCTGGCTCGCTTGATGAGTTTGCGATGCTCCTACATAAAATACCCTGGTTTTGAGTCCCCAGTTTAATAATGTAATTTTTTTTATCTGATGAAAGGTCAGAGTTCCTATAAAATTGAAATGGGTTGGAGTTCCTAGGAAAATGTATTTCTTTGAGCATTTTAATAATAAAATTACATCATTTGTTGCATGATGGACAATGACGAGAGTTATAGGGTGCTATGATTCCACAAGAGAGGTAGGAAGTAGGGAACTAAATCTTTGTTCTTTTTTTAATTAATTATCACCCATTTTTGTGTTGGGAGGATTATGAGGGGACGCAAAAGTCTCTTAGGGAGACCACATTGTCCTTTGGACGCCTTGATATTTAAACCCCGTTCTTGATTGTCTTGGGGTTGGTAGGCCATTTCATTGTGAACCAAATTTCTTTTGGAGTGATTTCTCTCTAATTATCTCTTCTTTCTCATTCTTGTTTTTCATGAGGGAAAGAGGAAACAATTGCTGAATGAAATCAGTCATGGTTGGGTTTTTGTAGGAATCACTTGGGTAATCCATTATGCAGGAGCATACTTCCTACAAAATCAAATTCATTTGATGAAGACCTAGGAGTCTTTCATTACTTGGGATTAGGTTCCCTGAGGATTGATTTATTGTATTTTCCTATGTTTTAATGAGTTCTATAGGAGAAACATAGAATAGGGATTTGATAATGAAAGTGAGGATTTGATTGTAAATATTCTCAAATGTATGAGAACATGAGAGGGATTGGGAAATGAGATATATATGGGCTCAGTTAGGTCTCATAGATATTTGTTAATCCTAAACATAAGAGTTGACTGATATGTTTTTGAATGTTAGAGGATCCATAAGGATGGATTGTTCAAAGGATTCTAGATCTGAACCAGAATTGGTTTCAAAATCCTTGTGTATAATATTGTAAGCCTTAGAGGAATTCGAGGAGTGGAAAACTGAATAGAAATTAGGCCAGGAAGAGAGTGTGTCCAAATGAGTGTAGATTAGGCCAAATAGAGTGTGTCTAATTAAGTGGAAATTGGGCCAGGAAGGTGGCCATCCAGAGTGAGATTCCTACTATTGGAGTTCTGGTGTCCAAAACATTGACATAAACAAATTTCTGAAATGCGGAAAAGGAAAAGGTGAGACCCACATTTCAATATTTTGGGGTTCGGGGTTTCATGGTTTTCATAACCAAACGCTCGCCATACAACAATTCCTGAATTGTGAAAAAGAAAGGAACTAACAGTTTAAGATTTCGGGGTTTGCAACTACCAAACAACAACACACAACAACTCCCAAATTTATAAAAGGTGAAAGGATGTGGGACAACACTTCAGGATTTCAGGATTCGGGGTTTCAGGGTTTGCAACTACCAAACAAAAACACACAACAACTCTTGAATTCTGAAAGGTGAAAGGATGTGGGACAACACTTCGGGATTTTGGGATTCAGGCTTTCGGAGTTTGTAACTACCAAACAACAATGCACAACAACTCTCGAATTCCAAAAGGTGAAAGGATGTGGGACCAACACTTCAGGATTTTGAGATTCAGGGTTTCAAATGCCAAACATCCAACATAAACAAACTTACAAAAAAAATGCGAAAGAAGAGAAGGTGGGACCCTCATTTCAGGGTTTCAGGGTTCAGAACTTCGTGAGTTCAAGTGCCCCAAACCTCTTATGTAACCAACTTCCGAAATGTGAAAAGTGGAAGCTTCGAGGTTTCAGGGTTTGGAACTCCGTGAGTTCATAATCCATACATCAATATACACGAACCTCCGAAAGGCGAAAAGAAAGTTGGACTAAGTTTTCCTGTTGAAAAAGAATTCAGGTAATAATTCAATCAAAATGAAAAGGAAGAGAGTACTCTACTTCTACTGTAACTCTTCACACTATTTTCATCACTCCCTACTCTTTATCGTTTGCGAGTACTCTTGATTTTCATTTTCTGGGAGAACTCTTACTTTCGTTTCTGGGAGACTGAAGGTCACGATATACCTTTACCGCACAAAATTCTGAAATCTTAAGGACTTAGGAATTTTACATGCATAGAAGGGCACAAAGGATAAAAAATTTTGTATACGATAAATTCTATAATATTCACTTAGAGCCTCTTTTAATCAATGCATTAAACGTCAACAGTACTATATCTGTGCATCTATGTAAACACATGACTAAGAATATCATTCCATTAGAGATTGGTCATTATAATTGATGTTCTGAGGGATGTGAGTTTGGTTTCCTGGGGATTTATCTACAGAGAGGATCTACCTTGTTGTCATTAATCTCCTCCTTTCCTTACTTACTTATAGAAATATAATTACAAATTTCCTTCACCTATATTCCCCACAACAAACAAAAATGCAAAACGTTACATTTCTTATTTAAATCAATACAATGCATCAGAAAAATCATTCAGATAGAGAATGGACATCATTCCAGTTCAGATTTAATATGACATCGAAATAAAAACATAGCCATTCATAATCGAGAGGGGTAGATCAACATATCTGATTCCAATCTATGGGAAGACAAAGGGAACATCCAAGTTCCTCCCAACCATAGAACAGGGCAACCAAAGTCACTTGCCCGATTCACCCCCTAGCCTGACCATGAATCCATAAGGGCGAACTTGGAGACTCCTCCTTAGCAATGTCCTTCAATTCCAACAGTTATCCTTTTGCCTCACACTTACTCAACAATGCTCATAACAACGAGGCAATTCTGTTTTAGCAAGCTCCTCTTGCCTCACACTCAATCCGTAGTGTTCATAACAACAAGCGAGCTCCAAAATATTTTCCCCGGCATACTTGGCAATGTCCTGCCTCCTCACATATGTTATTTATCAATTTTTCCCAGGTCGTTTTCCCTCCTTTGGGGATTTTCACATCTTTCTTCATCCTTGATTTTTCAGGGGCTACCAGTGGCCAAATCTCAGATTTTCCACTGGTAATAATTAGCCCAGAGGCAGTTCCAACTTGTTCCCCACTCATGGAGTCATGGTTAGCTGATTTTTAACATGGTTGTTCCATTTGTCCTCCTACAGTTAATATAAATATTCGGTTGTGATACAAGTGTCATAGTCAAATAGTTAGTTGATTCCAAACAGATCTCTTCCCAACAGTCACAAAAATTAAATACAATTATTAAATTCGAAATCCGGAACTGCCATAAATGGAAAAAAATTTCCAGATTCGAATTTGCCAAAAACGAAAATAAATTTCCAACACAAAAAAATAAAAATATTTTATTTTTGGGGGATGTCACAGTTCATGTACAATACATGTGCATATGGATAATTCAAGAAAAGGAAAATCTATTTTGAGTGTTTCCCAATAAATATTTGTTCATCATGTGTGAGGAATATTTGTTACATTGAATCCTATGTATATAGGGAAATATGTATTGGAAACCCTTATTGATCGATGTAAAGGTTGAATTGTATACATTAGAGTTTTGTTTTAGGTTTTGAGGAAGAAGAGTCTTAGGGGAAAAGAAACTTCGAAGGATATCATCGATCACTGTAAAGGATCGATGACCCTATTTTAATGGAAGGCACATAGATCAAGATTGAGATAGTGTAATAGGTTACAAGCATCTTCGATATCCTGATATTAATTGTGGACCATTGGAGGAAAGATAGAGTCTGGGAGTTATTGGATCAGGGGAGAATGAGTTCAAAGAAACAAGAACTATTATATCCTATCAAGAATCATCATAATCATTAGATCATCTAAGAGATGATTGGAATTTATTTGATCCAAGTTGAATGGTCAATCATTTTTTACTATTAGATCGGGGATAAATTCTAGATTTGATTGTGACAATTAGATCACAAATTCAGTGCATAAGAGGTATGCTTCTTGGACCATTGGACAATTTTGAGAAAGAATTGTTGGATGCAGTTGTAATTCCATGGAGCAACCTTGACCATTTGATTCAACTCTTAATTAATTCCTAACTACTAATTTGATTTGAATGTATTTGCATGACTAGGAGATCAGATCGTTGATTCGAAGTCATGATCGACGATAGAGGAGCAAAGCGCATATTGGATTTATGTGAGCTTTAATTTTTTGGAGGAAGTGCACTATTGATCTGGACCATTCATTGAATTGATGATGTGTTAGTCCTATATTTATGCACGTTGTGACAAAGTGTTAACAAACTACCACTTCGGAGTAGTGTGGGTCATTCATCTCAATGCCTGATTAAAACAGGACCGTTGGATTACCATTGAGGTTGGCTAGTGTCTCCACCTTTCTTTATGACAGAGAAAGGAATATTAACGACTGGGATTAGAGTGCTTAAGTGGATAATATAGGGTCATAGCCACCAATCACATAGATAGATAAAATGGTTTATCACCTTGTGTTTTAGGTGCTTATGGATTGGTGCATCTACAAAAGAGTTGTAGAAATCTATTGGAGTGGCAAAATTAATCCCGAGAAATGTCTTCTCAAAACATTGTTGGAAGACAGAGACCATATATAGATCCTTGGACACCCCATTGTGCGTTTAATGAGAAGAAATCCAATTTAAGCTGCCATAGTGTGGGAAGACCTAGTAGGTCACTATCAAGTGGTATCAAAGAAAGTTAAAATCTATTTGAGGTTGGAGGATAGGATCAGAGAGATTTATTTGCTCATTTGAATGTTCTAGGCATTGTTACAACAACACTCATGTAAATAAATCAACAAGTACTTGGGCAGAGCAAGATTGTGTTCTTGAAGTAAAGGAAAGAACATTGATGTTATTTAAGGGTACAGAGAGAGTATTATACTTTGAGAGAAGATTAGAGATGAGGTTGCAATAGGATATTGCAGACCGAGAATTGAGTTAAGAATCACGTACATAGGAGTGCATGAAAAGTTTGCAAAAGCATTATAACAAAGAATTTCCCATTCAAGTACTAGATGGATGGAAGGAAAGATCATGTGAATATATTGAAGGTAGAAATTTATTGGTTTTTATCCTAACTTTGTTTTTTGGTTGTTTGTAGGTTGAAGGAGACTAAACAAAATTGATAGTAGCATACAACTAGGAGAGTTTCATGACATAGAATGGTTGAGTTATTGAATGAGAAAGAGAATATGTGAGATCTTAAAGAAAAGATAAAGGAATATGTGGCAAATAAACTTGAAGAATTCCAGTTGAAGGTTGGAACAACAGAGAACAAGTGAGTGTTCTCAAAAGAGAGGAATTCAAATTTATCTAGGAGTTAAGAGGAGAAAGGAGTGCTCAGAAGATGTTCTAAGAGAGAACCACATGACAATACCATAGGAATATGATAAGGGGAAGCTTATTTAGGTATTGGATAAAAGGATAATGGAGAGAGCTTGTTACAAAAGCTTAAGTGTAGTATAGAAGTGAAAAAAGTGAAGTTCACAAGAAAAAAGGATATGGAGACCATGGATATTGATGGTCATTGTAGAGGTTGAGAGGAAATCCACAACAAAAAAAGAAAGGGTGACAAGGAAAATGGCATAAATAATATTAATCAAGAGGAATATGATAGAGAGATAAGGGAGAGGCCCATTATCATGGAGATGCTACTACAAAAGAAGATTGTAGAGAACCAAAGACGAGGATGGAAAGTAGTGAGGAAGTTCAAGTGGCCATTAGTACAATTATTTGAAGAGAATATTAGGGAAAACTTGAGAAACCTAAACCATAAGATGAATTCTTGGGTAGAGAACGAAAAACTTAGGGGAACTGAGTTCATATTGAGGCCATTGACTAAAGGAAAAGTTCACTTTTGTGAACTAGAGAAGGCAGGCATCCTTGGAGAGGATGATGTTGAGAGGAGACCTATTGAGAGTCTAACAAACTTATTAGAGAGTGAGATACTTCCAATAAGTATCATAAACCCTTTGGAGAGTTCAGATCAACATGTGAATGCACTAACATAGGAAGCAAAGAAGGGTAGTAAGCCTTATGTTTTTGTAACTGACAATTTTTGTTTGATTTCAGAATTAACAGGTGATGAGTCATCTGAAGATGTCACGAAGAATGAAGAAAAATAAATGTACTCTTACATTCCTAAAAAAGGAAAGGATCATAATTTTATTATGAATATGGAAGAGGAGATAACATTGTCTCATAAGGACATACAAGGGGAAGATCATATACAATTTGTCAAAGAAAATGTTCACGTAAAGTTAGGGGGACTTGTTGTTGCAGAAAGGAAGGAGAAATTAGTTCATGGAGATAGACAAAGGGTATTTGAAGAGAGGAATTGAGATGCAATGCCTATCAAGTGGAAAGTATATATTGAGCTACTAGAAATATTGTTGATGAAACCCGAGTCAGAGAAGGAAAGTACAACCAGAAAGAAAAATATGTTCAAAGGTAAATTTTAATTTTCAAATTAATTTGAAGGATGTAGGAATAGAAGAGAATGATGAACATAAAAATGTTATTAGAGAAACAAAATTTGATATATTTCTAAAATATGAAAGGAAACCTCAAATTCAACACTCTGAGTTGATGAATTTTGAGGAAGAGATGAAATTTTTGGAGCAATGGCTGGCTAAAGATGCAAGTGATAAAGACTACATAAAAAGGGAAGACTCAACTCAAATTGATTTAGAGGAGCAAACAAAATTTGCAATCAACAAGAGCATAGACAAAGAGGAGAGTAAGAATACCGAAAAAGGAAAGGAGATGCATCGACTAGAGGAGACAAACAACAATATAACATTTTAGCAAGGGAGAAACAACAAAATGTAGAGTATGTACTAACCAGAGGATGAGATGGGCATTGAAATTGAAGAATTCAGGATGATCATGGTGAATATGTCTCAGAGAAGACATAAAGAAGCAAAGAAGATCTACATCAGCAGAGAAAATGGAGAACAATAACAAGACAAAAGTACAACAACGTAAGAAAGAAACAATATGAAGTTTGGGATCCAGGAGGATTTGAACAGATGGAACTCCTGATTAGGAGATCATGAACATTGTTTTCATTGGGAGTCTGATGTTGGAGCATCCTTCCTCCAAAATCAAGTTGATTTCATCACGACCTAGGGGGTCTTTCATGATTGGGGACTAGGTTCCCTAAGTATTGAGTTATTGTATTTTCCTATGTTTTAATGAATTATAGAGGAGATACATATGATAGGGATTTGATAATGAAAATGAGGATTTGATTGTAAATGTTCTTGAATGTATGAGAACATGAGATGGATTGGGAAATTAGAGAGATCTAGGGTTAGTTAGGTCTCATAGAGATTTCTTAATCCTTAAGATATAAGTTTAGTGAAAGGTTTGTGAATCTAAGAGGATCCATAGGGATTGATTGTTGAGAGGTTTATGAATCTGAACCAGAATTGGTTTCATAATCCTTGTGAATAATATTGTAAGAGTGAGTCCTTCAAGAAGTGTCTAATTGAATGGAAGTTAGGCCAGGAAGAGAGTATGACCAAATGAATGTAGATTAGTCCAAATAGAGTGTGACCAACTAAGTGAAAATTAGGCAAGGAAGGTGGCCATCTAGAGTGAGATCAGGCCAAGAGAGAGGAAAGAGACCTATTGAATGTAATTTAGGTCTAAGAAGGAATTGGAGCCTTATGTAAATTAATGTATAGTAAGTGTGAATATGGGTAACTAAAGAAAAGGACACTCTCTTTCGAGTGTTTCTAGATAAGTCTTTGTTCATCATGTGCGAGGAATATTTGTTACTTTGAATGTTATGTTTGTGTGGAAATAGGTATTGTAAACCCTTGTAGATGGGTGCAAAGGTTGAATGTAGATGTTAGAGTTTTGTTGCAGGTTTCAAGGAAGAGGAGTCTTAGGGAAACATAACATATCATGGATCATTGTAAAGGATTGACGACCCTATTTTAATGGTATACATGTAGCTCAAGATTGATATCATGGAAGAGGTTACAAGCATTGTCGATATCTTGATATCAATTGTGGACCGTTGGATGAGAGAAAGAGTCCAAGAGTTATTGGATTGTGGGAGAATGAATTTAGGGAGACATATCCTATCAGGACTCATCAAAACCATCGGATCATCTAAGGGATGATTGGAAGTTATTTGATCAAATTGGAAGTGGAAACCATTTGTGATCGTTATATCAGAGATCAATTCCATAGTTGATCATGACCATCAGATCATGAAGTCAGTGCACAAGAGGTATGACCATTGGATAGTAGGTCAATGCTGAGCAAGAATCGTTGGATGTAGTTGTAACTCCATGGAGAAAACTATACCATTCAAGTCAACCCATGATTAAGTCTTAAACATTGATTTGATTTGAATGAAAGTTTCACGATAAGGAGATCAGATCGTCGATCCAAAGTCGTGATCGATGATAGAGGAGAAAATCACAAATTGGAGTTGCATGAGCTTTAATTTTTAGGAGGAAGCACCCTATTGATCGAGACAATTTGTTGAATTGAGGATGTGTAAATCTTAATTTTATGCACATTGTGACAAAGTGTTAACACACTACCATATTGGAGTAGCACGATTCACTCTCAACACCTGATTAAAACACAACAGTGGGATCAACATTGAGATTGGATAGAGTCTCCACCTTTGATTATGAGAGAGAAAGGAAGATTAATTTCCATGATTAGAGCGCTTAAGTGGATAAGATAGGGTCACATGCATGGGTCATGTAGATAAATAAAATATTTTAAGTCCTTGTGTTTTAGGTGCATGTAACATCCCGCTCTGGCGCACTAACAAAACTTATTCTTTGAGGACACTTGCTCGCAAGTGATCTGGATTTTTATGATGATGAACCACTTAACCTTGATGATGATGCGTCATGATTGATGACAAGATGTTTTACTATTGCTATATACAAGTGCTATTGACTCAGTTTCATTGAGTGTGCAAGGTTTCGGACCTTGAGGATGCAGAGGCATCGGTGGAACTCCCTTGGACTCCGAATTGAGTCAGGGAGTGGGCTATTTGAGTTGTTTTCATTTACAGTGATATTTTGTGGTTTTGATGATATGCTATTGATTTCATGATATGTTGTTGACATGATCTGACATGATGGTTGATGATGCAGGCTGACGATAGCTTGCCG
>ML786610.1:150342-178245 GCA_009831015.1 Picea engelmannii
TTTGGAGAACCAGAGGCATGTGTGACACTTGGACGGTGGAGACTGTTAGAGGGTTAGTCATTAAAAATTAATTAATTAATGATTTATGAATTAGGTCAGTCTCAAAATTTTATAAAAGGAGGGGAAAGGAAGGAAGAAGGGGAGGAACGGTTAGCGTAATGTTACGCTGCCGAGTTGTGGCTTGACGGGTTGCTTGTGAGGAGTTGGGTATATCTCAGCTATGTTGGAGTGGTAGCTCAGCCGTTGAGGCGAGCTGAGATGCTATTCTATCTCTGGTTCTTGTGTGGCCCCTTTGCGTCTCGGGGGGCTAAGGGGGAAGAAGAGTACCCCTAGCGTTGACTGGGAGGTACCGGTGAGCTTTCTACGGTCGGCAAGCGGGATGCGGCACGGAGCGCGGGACGCAGCACGGAGCGCGGGACGTCGTCCGAGGAAAGCGAAAGGCAATGGTATGATTTTAACTGGTGAAGTATAATGCATTTTTATTCGGCAAATTAATGTTATTGGTGATAATATGATGAGATTGGTTGGCATTATAGTTTGCAATTTCGTTCCGCAATGATATTGTAGAGTTTGTTTATATTTGATCATGTGTCACTTTAGTTGTGATGTCATGTGTTTTTGCATTGATATGAATTAAGTGATGTTATTAATTTCTTATTTGTTAAAAAAAAAAAAAAATCCTATTGTACTTCGATGTTCATAGACATAACGAAGGGGACGTTACATAATTTTAAGTCCTTGTGTTTTAGGTGCATATGGACTGATGCATCTATAAAAGAGTTGGAGGAAGACATAAACCATAAATATATCCTTGGGCACCCCATTGTGGGTTTAATGAGAAGCAATCCAATTTAAGTTGCCATGGTAGGTAGCGATCAATTAAGCAAATGAATTAATGTGTGAGTGCATGGATGAATTAGCATGATGGGAACATTTTTTGCAAGTGTGAATAGTAAGGGTTCTAGCATTGAGATTCTTGACGAGATGCACTGAGCCTTAGAAAGAGGTGGACAACCAAATGGATTGTGTGGAACTGAATGGGTTCATTATCTTTGGGTGGTGTAGGCTTGAGGGAAGATAGATGGTGTACTTTTAATTGTTGTGTGTTCAAAAACCTTTGAGATTGTGTGTTGACTGGTTTGGGAAGCTGAGTGTTTGTGGATTCATAACCCTAGCTCTGGGTGACCTGCTGTTGAAACTATTCTTGATACTTGGAAGAACAATGTCTAAAGTTTGGTGGAATGTTCCTCCAGCAATTGGTGAATGGTATTGTTAAAGATAAGTGCTCTCTGTGATGGTTTCTCTTCTTATATATTTATTTTATTTTATTTGCTTAGTAATTATTATATCCTAGACTAAGTAATTGTAATGTGTCTTCTTGCTACTTAGCCTCTGCATACATATTGTTCAATTGTTTCATAACTTAATATGAATCTTGACCCTGTGCATGCATATTGTTCAACCATTTCATAACTTAATATAAATCTTGATTAATGCACATATTATTTAGTTATTTGGTATCATAATTTGAATTAGGTCAACAAGTGTGTTCTTGGGTGTTGTGGGAGTGTCAGGCCTGTGGTGGTGGACGTGAAAAATTGGTGTCAGAGTGTCTTGAAGGGATTTATGGAAGTAGCACACTTGTGGATGGGTATCCTACATAGAGGTACTACTAGAAAGATTTTTTAATTTCCATGTTCTAATGCCGGACATGTCAAATCAAAATTGTCTACAAATTATGATCTGCTTGTTAAATATATTTTCCATGTTCTTGTTAAATATATTTTCGATTTCTATTTTGTATAAATTCATTGGTAAAAGAGTGTCTCTTTGGTAAAAAACGTTAAAATTCCAAACATAGGTATAGAGACATATTAACATTGCAATAAGCAACTAAACTCCTTTTCATTGCTCCTCAAAACTTCCCTAGTTAATTTTACTTTTCTTCATCCCACCCCTCACCATCCATACCTTAATATAAAGGTCTAATAAGATTCATAACCCAAATCATCTTGCTAGTAGTATTATTTATTACATTCCTTACACAAAAGATTGAAAACATGAGAATTTCTCTGTCTATAGGTCAATTTATATTCAAAATATGATCCCCATGAAAAACATATATGCATTTACTTCTGCATACATTAACGAAGAGAAAGGATTTGTTAGTCTAGCCATAGGATGGATTGTATGTTGTGATGCAGTTTAAACAGTTGAATCCCTTGGTGGCGGGTCCTCCATATCATCAACAGTAAAATATCCAAAGATCTGATTTTACAATTGACTTTTCTTTCTTCTCGTCTTTGTTAGGAATTTTAATCTCATTAATTAAATTAGTTAGTGAAATAGTTTATAGTTACTCTCGTTTCTTAACCAACAGTTACTCCCATTTCTTAACCATAAAACTGTCAATTTGTAGTATTTATTCAGTTAATATGAAATCAACATCTGTGCGTTCATTCCCAACATTTATGGTATTCTTTTTATTTCTATTTACATGGTATCAGAGTGATAGGTTGAGAGAAGGATTGTGAGAATTGTTGTTTTCCATTTCATCCCATGATTTATATTCCATAAATTTAACATCTCTAATTACTAGAAATTTCTTAGTAACAAGATTGTATAATCTATATGCTTTCAACTGTTCACTATAGCCAATAAAAATGTACTTCTCACTTCTATCATCAAGCTTCTTTCTTAGCTCTTCAGGAAGATGAGAAAAAGAAACACAACCAAAAATTTTGAAATGACAAACATTTACCTTAGATCCACACCATTTTTCTTCAGGTACTTTACCTTGAACACTGGAAGTTGGTGATATGTTAAGTATGTAAATTGAACATGCAACTGCTTCAGCCCAATAATCTCTGGACACGTTTCTTGCTATAAGTAAACTCCTTGCCATGTTCATGATGGTGCGATTCTTTCTTTCTGCCACTCCATTTTTGTGTGGAGTATATCTAGTGGTCCTTTTCTTCTTAATACCATGATGTTTACAAAAATCAACAAACTCTCTTGAGTCATATTCACCTCCTCCATCAGATCTCAAAACTTTGACAAATCTACCACTTTGTTTCTCTGCTTCAACCATGAATTCTTTGAATCGAGTGAAAGTTTTGGATTTGTGTTTGAGAAAATAAACCCACACTTTCTTGCTAAAATCATCAATAAATGTCAGAAAATAAAAAATTCCACCAATTGACTAATTTTGCATAGGTCCACATAAGTCTGTTTGAACTAACTCTAAGCACTCTTTGGCTCTATAAGAGGATGATGGAAAACTATCTCGTTGGTGTTTTCCTACTATGCAACTTTCACAAGAAGGAATCTCATTAATCGAAGGAGGCAATCCTATCACCATAAAATGTCTTTGTAACAAACTCATACTTTTGACTAGTAAATGACCATAACGATAATGCCATAAATTAGTTTCAGTCACATTAGAAATTTTACATGTGTACATCTTCCCACTTCTCTTTTCTAAGGGAAACCATCTGTTCTTTGTCATAGGGACTTTTTCAACAAGTATTTTAGTTGGATTAAGAATTGTGCAAGTGTTGTTGTGGAAAGTAACATCATAACCATGTTCCATTAATTTCCCTATACTCAACAAATTGTGTTTGATATTTGGTACATAGTAAACACTAGGAATTTTTTTTACTTCACCCTGCTTTGTTAAAACTGGCACAACACCTTTTCCTGAAGCTTTGATTGAATGATCATCACCCAAACTAATTGTAGTAATAAAATATGTATGAATATTAGAAAGTAAATCACTGTGACCAGTCATATGATTGCTACATCCACTATCTAGCAACCAAACATCTTTGTCAAGAATTCGCTGAGATACTTGACATGAAAGAAACAAAGTATCAAATGTTTCACTTTCTGTGACATTAGCTTTATTTCTATACTGCAACTTACGCCATTCAGATATACGGTGACACAAATTTTTACAATAACGACATTGAATTTATGATTTATTTGTCCATCTCTAACCATGATCTTGTGAAGACGACATTGACTGCTCTAACTTGTCTTTTGTTTGTTCAGGTTTATCTCTTGTTTGAGAACGTCCTCTACCACATCCTCGACCACGTCCATGAAAACCTCTACCGCTACCTCTGTCCATGAACACCTTAGTCTGAAATGCATGTTCTAAAGTACCAAGATCCAAGGTCATCCTTGCTTCATGAAATAACAATGAACGAGTTAGTTCTTCTATAGAAAAATTAGTTAGATGTTTCGACTCAAGAAGAGCAGTAACTACCATTTCAAATTTCTTAGGTAGACTTCTAAGAACATTTTCATCAACTCTTTGGTGTGTGAGTTCTTTTTCGCCATTAATCCTAAGTCGATTCATAATATCCAAAACTTTATTCATAAATTGATCGACACTTTTTGATTCACTCATTTTGAGGGTCTCAAATTGAGTTCTAAGGGTTTGAAGTCTCATAGTTTTCACTTTATCATTACCCTTATAAGCTAACTTAAGAATATCCCATGCTTCTTTAGCAGTCTTGGAACCAATAATTTTAGGAAATATATAATCATCTAAAGAAACTAAAATATATGATTTGGTGTTTCCTTCTTTTTGCCTAAGTTCTTCTAATATTTTTCTTTGAACAACAGTCATAGTTGCAACAACATTTGCACTAGGTTCTATGAACCTTGTTTCAACACAATCCCAACATCCCTGACCTTGCAAAATGACTTTCACCTTCTCACTCCAAAAATCATAATTGAAACCATCTAGAGTTGGTGCTTGAATTGACCAAGAACTAGACATGTTTCTAATTCCAAAATACCAGCCACAAATGTTTTTTTATATATAACTCGAAGTGTATTTTTAGATTTCAATGAAACTTAAAAAAGGTCCAAATTTTATAAATACTCTTCAACAAAATCCAAAGTAAATAAAAATGTTTGTAAAAAAAATTTCCAAGCCTGTAATTCTCAGCCAACTCCCTCTTCCAATTCAGCAGTGGCAAAACAAAAAAATAATATATTAAAAAATAATATATTAAATTTAGAATTTTTTTTTCTCCAAACTGGCGACATCTCTATGGCACTTTTTCAAACTGGCGATAAACTCTTCTCCAAACCAGTGGCATCTCTATGGAACTTCTTCAAATTGGCAAGCAGATTCTTCAAATTGGTTGGCAATGCAGACAACAACTCAATGTTCATAATGGTATTATTCATTGTGGAAGAGAGACGTGGAAGCAGACATCAACAGGAATCAGAAGCTCCTTCTCATGTTCCTGAAGAGATAAGAAAGAGTCTTGATCATATAAGTGAGAAGTACATTTTTATTGGCTATAGTGAACATTCGAAAGCATACAGATTATACAATCCTGTTACTAAGAAATTTCTAGTAAGTAGAGATGTTAAATTTATGGAAGATAAATCATGGGATGAAATGGAAAACAATACTTCTCACAATCCTTCTCTTGAGTTAGATAAACATCAATAACCTACAAAGTTATATGAACATCAAGAATCAATAACACGTCTTCCAAGATTACAAGTTCAAAATGAAAGTAGTTCTTCATCTCATATTGATTCTTCATCTCATAGTGATTCATATTCTGACCATAATCATCAAAGAATGAGAATTTTGCGTGATATATATGACCAAGATGATAATGTAGTACAGCTTGCATTTTTCTCATCTCAACCTACTTGTTTTGATGAAGCTGCAAAGCAAAAAGTATGGGTAGATGCAATGAATAATGAAATATAAACTATTCAAAGAAAAAATACATGGGATTTAGTTGATCTACCTACAGATAAAAATGTCATAAGTGTCAAATGGGTTTATAAAAATAAACTGAATGAAAAAGGCGAGATTAAGAAACACAAAGCAAGGTTAGTTGCTAAAGTTTTTTCACAACAACCTGGCATTGATTATGGTGACGTTTTCGCACCTGTAGAAAGATTAGATACTGTTCAATTTGATTTGGCCACTGCAACACAAAATAAATGGCCTATTTATCAAATGGATGTCAATCCAGCCTTCTTGAATGGAGTGTTAAATGAAGAAGTGTATGTCCTTCAACCACCTGTATTTGAAGTTAAAACACAAGAGCATCGAGTGTACAAATTAAGGAAATCCTTGTACAGTTTGAAGCAAGATCTGAAATCTTGGTATAGTAGAATTGATCATTATTTACTCAAATATGGTTTCAGTAGGAGCGAAAATGAGTGTTGAGTACATTTTTATGCTTCCATTTTGCTCTATAAACCACACTTTTGCCTCTATATCCATCCATTTTGCCTTCATTTCATTCTATATTTTCCATGAAACAGCCTATGCAAGGTATATTTGTCATTCTTTAGCTTAAGAATTGTGTTTTCTAAAATTTAGCATTAAAATTGAAAATTTATCAGAAATTACATAATTTGACTAAATCCTGTAAAAGCTCTGTGGTTTGTATACTTGCAAGACACTTGGGTGAACTCTAAGACTTGTTTTGTGTTCCCTGATGTACAAGGATGGATAATGAACTATCAGATTCAAAATTTGAGCCTTCCATATGTCCGGTCAATGCTGGTCAAACAGAGCCACTTCAACAGAAAATACCCTATTTCAGCCTTAAATCATGGACAATTTTGGATTTTTGTGGGATTTGACCATATATTGTGGATCTGAATGAGGCATTCGACCCTCCTAGGATATTACGGATATGATCATGATATTTAGGAGACTTATTAGCATTTTTAGTTTTGAGACTCTTGTATAAATACTCTTAAGCTTAGACTAGTAAGACAATCTTGATGTGAATGAAGAAACTTTGGAATTTTCACTCTTGAAGATCATCTCTGTGTTTTGTTCCTATGAATGCTTATGATATGATGATTTGAAAGTTGTTGGAGCTCTTTCTTAGCTGAGTCAACTCGAGTGTACCAGTGAAGCATTGGAGGGCCCCCTTTGCCAAACTAGTACACTCTTTCTTTGTGTTCTTTTTCAAGTACATGTTTTAGATCAGATATTGTTGTAGATAAGTTTTATCTTTCTTTAGTTAGATGCGTTTCATAGCTAAGTCACATGCTTAATGTTTTCAAGCCTTACTCATATTGTGAATGATTTCTTGAACAAGAATTCAATGTGTAGTTTGCCTTCAAACATTAAGATAGTCATGAATGTTTTTTGAGTTATTTATGCTTTCAGTACTTTGATTTGATTTGATGTTATTTGTTAATGAATGAATAAAAGAAGACAATGAATTCATCTCTTGAATAAGAGTTTTGTTCTTCTAGCATTTGATAGGTCTTAGAACTAGTTCGAACATCTCTTGAATGCTTACTGTTTATACTCTTTAGAAAAACAATTGCTGATTACTATTATGAGATCTATGAATATGACTTCTGAATAGAAGCTTAGAATCTCTTTCACATTTGGCCTTAGAATAGGTTTTGGTTTATCTGCATTAAAGATAAAAACTATCTCTAAATCCATATACTTTGGACGTGCCTCTAAGTCTTACAAACACCGGATTGACAATCATTTGCACTCTAATTTACTTGAGTAGATTGAAGCCTAACATTTTGGTGTTGTTTCCAGGGAGGCATATTTAGAGATATAAAAAAAACATATATACTCATAAAATAAAATAAAACACAACATTGAAGTGATTTGAAATTATGTTTCTTTATGTCTAAACTTAGGCATGATAAAGGAATATTTTTAAAACAAAACCCCCCCAAAACCAATCCACCATCTGTAGGAGCAGAAACATCTGCAACTGAATCTACCACACCAACTGCTGAAAAAATTACTTTGGAAGAATTAGAAGAGAAACAACGTTCAGGACAAAGGTTAACTCTCATAGAAATACAAGTTCTATTGGCTTATGAAGTAAGGAAGAAACAAACACAAACAAAAATATCTTCTGTAGGAAGGCAAAAAGAAAAACAAACTATTTTTGAACAAATAGGACAACCTCTTTTTCCAACAGAAATATCTGACTGTACAACAGAAAACTTCTTTGAAATGTCAGAAGATGATAGACAAGAAAGGGAGAGAATGGAAAGGGAATTAGAAAGGAAACGAAATGAAGAAAGAGAAAGGAAAGAACGAGAAGATAGAGAATCACATCGAGAAGAGCCAAGAGGAAATGATGAAGAAGAGGAAGAAGAACATACTACATTTGCATTTCCTATAGTTGATACACCAACTCTTTTAGAAGATGACATAAAAATGAAAAATATTCTTCTCTCTGTTTTTCCAAATTTCTTTGGCTTGACTACTGAAGACCCTGATTCTTTCATGTTTGAATTTGACATCGTTTGTAGAACATATGGATATACCAATGATACTCAAAAACTTTGTTTATTTCCTGCAACTTTGAAAGGATATGCATTAAAATGGTTCATGGGGTTGGGAGAAGCAACCAGAGTATACTTGGAAGACATGAAAAAGAAATTTCTTACTAAATATCAGCCTTATTGTAAATACAAAGACTCTAAAGAAGATATCTTTAAAATGTCTCAAAGTGAAGATGAAAGCTTAGAAGAATATTTAGAAAAATTTCTTTATAATATGCATAAATCTAAGAAATTTAATCTTCCTTTGGATGTCATCCATACTATCTTTTTGAAGGGAATTTCAGATGAAAATTTGGAGGCTCTTAATTTAATGGGGGCAGGGGATATTTCTCACCTTCCTTTCCCAAAAATCGTTGAATTATGTAAGAAATACTCAAGAGGAAAATATAAAAGAGGACGAGGACAAAGAGATATTGTGACAAAGTCAACAAAATCAATTTCCAATGGTGTTACTAAAACAGAATTAGGGAATCTATTTGAGAGCTTTAAAACTGATATTATGAACACATTTGGTTCACAAATTGACACATTAAAATATAAATAGAAGAAAGAAGAACAAGATAAAGTATTAGCCATCTATTGTCCTATATGTAGAAAAAAAACATGCATCGAGAGAATGTCCTTTAAACATAATTCAAGTTTGTGGATTATATACAGATAATCATGCCACTGATGATTGTCCAAGGTTAAAAGAACTACCAGCTACTCACATATAATAAGGACAAGGAATGTAATCTCTTTATTACCTAGCACCAAGGAATCATTGGCAACCACGTTTCACAGGTATGTCTCAAAATTTTGCTCCTCAACAATTTCTTCAGAATTTTCAAACTCCCATTCAAAATTCATGGAATGCACCCATGCCTTGGCAAACTTGGCCTCCTCAGCAGAGCCAAAACCAACCTCTGCATGGTTGGCGAGGGTATGCTCAAGGAAATTAGCCATACCAACAGCCATACCAACAACCTTACCAACAGTCATATCAACAGCCATATCAACATTTTCCTTATCAACAGTTCTAGCAGAATCAACCACAAAATTCATATTTTCAGTCATCACAACCTGCACCTCAACTAACCCAACCACAAGAACTCCATCTACCATCTAACCAACCTCCACCCAGACCAACGTAATTACCATCTCAACCAATCTCCAATCCTAATAATAAAGTGGAAAAGCCCATGTATAACATTGAAGAAGGACCATCATGCTCAATCCTCCCTCTTCAAAATATCCACTTAAGGTCTGGAAATTTTTTACCAAAAGATTCTCCTGTTATCATAGAAAAAAAAATCAAACAAGAGGAGATTCCTAGCACAGAAAAACTATCAATAGATAATCAAATCCAGAAGGGTAAAACATTAAATATCCAAACACGTCCTTTCCCAGAAAGGTTGGTTAAACAGAAATTACCAATCTCTCTTCCTGAGTTTGATGTCTTAGATGAATTAAGAAATGTCTGTGTAAAAATTCATTTATTGTAGGCTATTAAGGATATCCCAATCTATACAAAAGAAATTAAGGAATTGTGTTAAAAAAAAACCAACAAAATAAGGAAAGATCCACCAACAATTCATGTAATTGGAAATCTAGCAGGCCTAATGTCAAATACCATTTCAATCGAAAAATATGTTGATCCAGGAATTCCAATGGTAACCATAACAATCAACCATTTTTCGATCTCTAAAACATTAATTGACTTAGGATCATCTATCAGTGTGATGACATTAGAAACGATGAGACATTTGAATTTGCAAAATCTTCGACCAACCACTACGGTCTTAGAATTAGCTGATAGATCTAAAGTAGTTCCAGAGGGTATACTTGAAGATATCATAGTTTCTTTGGATTCTTTGGAGTATCCAATAGATTTCATGGTCCTTCAACTAAAATCTAATATCGGAGGCCATCCATTTATCCTTGGAAGACCTTGGTTGGCCACAGTTGATGCTTTCATCGGTTGTAGAACAGGGAATATGATTATCTCACATGGAACTTAAAGGAACCAAATTACACTTTATCCTCCAGATCAAAAACCTTCTGTAATAGATCAATTACCTTGGCTTGATGAAACAAAGCAAAAACAGGAAGAAGTAATTCAACCTATACTAAGTATTAATCGAGACTTTGATTTTAGGGAGGAAAATAATGAAGATCTATTATACTATTTCATTTCTGAACCAGATATCTCAGAAGAATTAAGAGACACAAAATACATTGCTGCAGATGAAATCTTGGGACAAACTTTTCAAGAAAATTGTACAATTCATTCTTTAGAATCAACATTCAATGACATTTTTCCAGTTATTTCTATGGAAAATACTCAAAGCAAGATAATTGAAATTAATCCTGGGAAATACTTGAATATTGGTACAAATTTTGAACCATCCCAGGAAGAACAATTAATTGCACTATTGAAAAAATATCATAAAGAATTTGCTTGGGAATATACTAATATGCAGGGGATTCATACTGCAACATGCACTCATCATATCTACATAGATGATAACATAAGACCACTCAGACAACCACAACGAAGAATGGATCCAATATTGAAAGATGTAGTCAAAGAAGAATTACAAAAATTATTGAAGGTAGGATTCATCTACCCTATCTCTCACAGTCAATGGGTTTCTCCATTAGTTGTTGTACCTAAGAAAAATGGGAAGTGGAGAATTTGTGTAGATTATAGAGAATTGAACAAAGAAATGCTTAGAGATCATTTTCCATTACCATTCATAGATCAAGTCTTAGATTCACTAGTTGGGAAAAAATACTATTCCTTCTTAAATGGATTTAGTGGCTATAACCAAATCAATATAGCATTAGAATATCAAGACAAAACTACTTTTACATGCCCATGGGGTACTTATTCTTATAAGGTATTACCTTTTGGTTTATGTAATGCCCCAACTACTTTTCAAAGAGCATTCTTGGCCATTTTTGTTGATTTAGTACATGAATGTGTAGAGGTATATATGGATGATTTCTCTGTGCATGGTGATTCTTTTGACAAATCTTTGAAAAATTTGGAAAAAGTCCTAATAAGATGCATAGAAACAAATTTGTCTCTTAGAAATGAAAAATGTTTTATGATGTTGACTAAAGGGGTAGTATTGGGTCATCATATATCATCATCGGGAATAACAGTGGTTCCTGCAAAAATACAAATCATTGTAAATCTACCAGAACCAATTAGCCAAAAAGATGTGAGAAGTTTTCTTGGATATGCAAGCTATTATCGAAGATTCATTGAAAATTTTAGTAAAATAGCTTTGTCTTTATTCAAATTACTCGCAAAAGATATACATTTTCATTGGGATACTAATATTCAAAATGCCTTCCAGAATCTCAAAGACAAGCTATCAACAACACCTATATTAAGAGGACCCAATTGGGATTTGACATTTCATATCTCAACAGATGCATCTGATACTGCAATAGGGGCATCATTGGGTCAAAAAGAAAATCTAATGATGTATGCTATTTACTTCATTAGTAAAAATCTAACCCCTGCAGAGTTGAATTACACAATCACAGAGAAGGAAATGTTGGCAGTAGTACATGCTGTGAATAAGTTTCGTCACTACATCACCGGTTATGAAGTCTTTATCCATACAGATCATTCTACCATAAAATACCTCATGAACAAACCTATTACTAATGGCAGAATAACAAGATGGTTGTTATTGATGCAGGAATTCAACATCACATTCTTGAATAGACCTGGAAAGGAAAATCAAGTAGTTGATTTCCTATCTCGATTAAAAACCCCTGGTGAGATTGTTCCTGTCTCAGATAATTTTCCTGATGAGCACCTATTTGCAATTTCAGTTATAACTCCATGGTATGCTGATATAGCCAACTATTTATCATCAGGAATGTTACCTCCATCTCTCACATCAAAAGAAAATAAAAAGATAATTAAACAAAGTTCTAGATACACATGGATTGATGGTGATCTCTTTTATACAGGATATGACCTCATAATTAGAAGATGTGTAAGACAAGATGAGATTTTAGAAATACTAAAAGCTTTCCATGATGAACCTTGTGGTGGTCATTTTGTAGATAAGAGGACAACATACAAGATACTCAATTTAGGGTATTATTGGCCATCCATCTTCAAAGATTCCAAGAAATATGTCCGAAGTTGTGATAGCTGCAAAAGGATGGGAAAGCCACTCCCAACCGATGAGATGCCTCTCAAACCACAAGTTCACATTGAGCCATTTGAAAAGTGGGCTCTTGATTTCATTGGTCCAATAAATCCACCATCAAAAGAGAAGCAGTACATCTTAGTATGTACTGATTAGGTTACAAAGTGGGTGGAAGCCAAAGCATTAGTGAGAGCTACAGAATAGTCAGTGGTCAACTTCCTCTTTGAAGAAATATTTGTTAGATTTGGAGTACCACGGGAGATTGTAACAGACCAAGGAGCATAGTTTACTTCTAAAATGGTGAAAGAATTAGCAAGCAAATATCAGATCAAGCATCGTAAATCTATACCTATCATCCACAAGCAAATGGACAGGTGGAATCTACTAACAAAACTTTAGAAGCAATCATGACCAAGACAGTCCAAACACATAGAAAAGATTGGTCATACAAACTTCAAGAAGCATTATGGGCATACAGAATCACCTATAAAAACAGTATTGGGTTTACTCCTTATTAGCTGGTCTATGGTAAGCAAGTTTTGCTACCTATAGAATTTCAAATTCATACTTTTAAATTAGCAGCTGAATTAGGAATAGATCTTTCCGAAGCACAAAAAGAGAGGATCATGCAATTAAATCAATTATATGAGATGAGACAGGCAACAGTTGAACACAACACTTTGATACAAAAACAGAGGGCACATTGGCATGATAAGTATATCAAGAAGAAACAATTCGAAGAAGGAGACTGGGCTTTGTTATTTGATTCAAAATTCAAATATTTCAAAGCTAAATTTACAACTCATTGGCTTGGTGATTATGAGATTGTCGACGTATATGACAATGGCTCAGTCAAATTACAAACAATAGACGATGAGGCAAGCTCATTGATAGTCAATGGACATAGTCTAAAGCTCTACAATAAGCATGTAAACAAAGAAGACTTTCTACAAAAAATATATCAACAGAATGAGATGGAAGTATTGGAGAAACAAAACCATGTGTCTCCTCCACATTCTCCTTAAAAAAAAAACATAAAAAAAAAGAAAAAAAAAAGAAAAAAAGGAAGAAAAATAAAAAATATATATAAAAAAAAAGAAAAAGAAAAAAGGGAGTTTAGTTGTGAAAACCTAAGAAACTGGCACAATATAAACTCGAATTTTGATTGGAAAACCAGGTAATATTGGCCAACCAAAATTCTTCAAATACTAATATATTTTCATCAGTAACTTCTATTTTCATTTTTCAGCTTCAAAAAAGTTTTTGACACTTATCTCTGACTTGAGGACAAGTCAATAAATAAGGCTGAGGGGGATAAGGTATATTTTGAAAACCTTTCAAGCCTTCTATAGATGACAACATGCATTAAAGAAATGAACCAATTCCATTCAACAGAGGGACCTGAAAGTATCAATTTCAATCAGCAGAGGGACCTGAGGAAGACAACAACTCCATTCAGTAGAGGGACTTAAGAATGCATCAATTTTCAATCAGCAGAGGGACCCAAGGAAGACAAAAACTCCATTCAGCAGAGGGACCTGAGGAAGATATCCATTTCAAATTCAGCAGAGGGACTTGAGGAAAATATCAAATTCCCATCAGCAAGAGACCTGAGAAGATATCAATTTCAATCAAAAGAGGGACCTGAGATACTAAGCAAAATAAATACAAGAGGAATCGGAGGACTTACACCAACACCCCATCCATCTTCAGTCAAGCAAAACACAATGAGAAAACAAGTTAGTATATATTTTCCTTTTTAATGCTTTAAATTTGAGAATTCTTCCTAAGCTAGGAATGATAAATATCCTATTCTTTCTTTCCCCTACATCATCTTTTCATCACTCCATTTTCATCCTGAAAAGCATTAAAAATGGTACTTAAAAGAACCATTTTTGGTTTCCAAAGGAGTTATAAGGAGGGATCGGGTCTCAAATACCAAAACACATTGTTTGTTTTGAAGCTGTCAAAACCTTTGTTGCATACACAGACTGAAATATTGTTGCATAAATTAAGGATAGTTTGCATACATTTAAAAAGGGGTTATAAGAAGAAAAGTTCATGTTTGATGAAGGAATTGGAAACAAATTTGGGAGTTATATGTCAAATGAACATTTTTTTAAAAACCATATCTTATAATAATTGCAAAGGCGAGAAGAGTACAAAGGTACGAACAGAGTAGCACCTTCAACTGTGATTATTGCACAAACCATTTTAAAAAATAAAAACCCTTGTTGAAATCTCCACCAACGTTTTCTCTCTCCATAAAAACAAAACGACTCAATTGATTTTTCATATTTGCTGGGCCTCACCAAACATTGCACGTCGTGTCTCATTTTGCATGCTACCGGACTTGAACTGTCGACGCACCTCTACATATACTTACCTCCATTTTGAATTACACACTTTGTTCACATCTCCTATGCATTTCAAATCCCTACATTCTAGCACGTTGTTCCTCTTACACATTCAAAATCCCTACACTCTAGCACATTGACCCTCTTACGCATCCCCACTCCGAAATTCTTTGATAAAAAAAATGAATTTTATGTTGACAATTACATTGTCAACATACAAGATTTTGTTCTGTGGAAGAAAACGCAGGGGATTGAAGGAGATACGTGGTAAAGAAAAGATAGAAAATGTATCTAACTAGGAGTCGACCACTGAAGGTAAGTCCGAACTCAGAAAATTAGACAGTCAAGTATAAATTCAACATTCTGGATACATTTGTAAAACAAAATAGTCCATGTTTAGCAGAGGCAAATTGAAAGAAGGGAAATTGAGCCAGAATTCGACAAAGAAGCCTGAGACTTTTTCAAAATTACCAGGTATGCCCGTGCATAAATTTTTTTATGAACAGAGAACAGCTTAGGAATAAAAAATAAAGAGATTTTCTTTTCTTATTTGAACATAAAATCTTCTTGAAGACCATACACAGAATTAAATTAATACAGAGTCTCGAAGTTTAAGAAATTTTGGTCCAAAGAATTACAGAGTTGAAGCTTTTTATAAACAATGGAAATATTTTAGGTCTTGTGTTTTAAATTTTTTTGAAGTATGGTATCTAGATATGAACCAGGGAGGTTTGTTGCATCAGAAATACACTGAGATTGTATACAAATTTTGGAGAAAAAACAATGGATATGTTTCTTTGAAAAATTTGATGGATTTTGTGAAGGAGTTGCCTTAAAATTTGCTCACTCATTTGATGGGGAAAGAGCTACTGTTGGAAACCTTACCATCAGGATCACTGAGGATATCATTTCACTTGTCACTGGACTTCCTCAAATAGGAGAGAGATATTTCAAAACCAATCATTTCAAAGATAAATCATGGGTACCTTTTATTTCAAGGTCAAGGGTAGCAACAGTAAATTGGAAAAATGGGATCCCAAGGAGTTGGTTGGTTCATCCCTGAGATGAATTAGCATACCTCATATAGAAATTTATAACTTATGAGGGAAGGTTTAACATCATCTACCTATATCATATTAAACTGCTACAACATTTGAGAGGTGACTGCGAAATCAATATGCCTTATTTTCTCTTACAAAGCCTTTCCAAAATGGCCAAGATTGTCCAGAAACATGGAAGAAACACAGAAATTAGTTTATATCATTGTGGTCTTATTAAAATGATCATTAAAAATGAACTACAGAAACAAAATTTGATTTGGCAACAATTTACCATTGAAAATGGTTTTGAAACAATAAAGGAGGAAAAACAAGATGAGCAAATTTTAGTTGTGACTGATGATGAAGGAGAAGTATAGCACCCCAAGGAAACAAACCAAAAACCGCCTATGGGGAGGAGAAAAACAAGAAGTGTGGTGATAAAAGAGAAAGAACTTGAAGAAAAAGACAAGATTTTTACCACTTATGAAAGGAAAACAAGAAAACACCAACAAGTTCAAAAGGGTCAAATACAAGAAAATGATGATGAAACACAACAAGCACAGTATGAACATATTCAGACTCTAGAAGCACAATCATTGAGGAATGATGGTTTTGAGGAACATGAAACTTCTACCTATGAACAGATGAGAGTAGATATGGAACAATTAATCAGGGACATGAAAGAAGAGCCTCAAATGGAAGAGGTGGCTGGTATATCCACATCTGAACTTGATAGGAAGAATAAGAAAATAAGGAAGATGAAGAGAAAAATCAAAGAAATTGAAGTCTTAGAAAGATACATAAAAACAGATAATGAGATGCTAAGAACTCAAAGCCACAAAACATAAGAGAAGAATAACACTTTGAAAAGAAGAACAAGAAGCTTCAAAAACAGAACAAGTTAATCTCCAAACAAGCCTATAAGTGGTTCCAACAGAAAAAGGCATATAAAGAGAAGTATCAAAGAATGAAAGCACTTCATACAGCTCAGGTGAATGTGGAAACATTATTGCAGGAAGCATAGGTGGCAGGAGATCAGTGACAGAGGTCAGGAACATTTTTGTGCATGAGGACATGCAAAGACTTCCTCTTGGGGGAGATGTTGAGTACATTTTTATGCTTCCATTTTTCTCTATAAACCACACTTTTGCCTCTGTATCCATCTATTTTTCCTTCATTTCATTCCATATTTTTCATGAGACAGCCTATGCAAGGTATATTTGTCATTCTTTAGCTTAAGAATTGAGTTTTTTAAAATTTAGTATTAAAATTGAAAATTTATCAGAAATTACAGAATTTGACTAAATCCCGTAAAAACTCTGTGGTGTGTATACTTGCAGGACACCTGGGCGAAATCTAAGACTTGGGTCGTGTTCTCTGATGTACAAGGATGGATAATGAGCTATCGGATTAGAAATATGAGCCTTCCAGATGTTTGGTCAAGACTGGTCAAACAGGGTCACTTTAGTAGAAAATACCCTATTTCAGCCTTAAATCTTGGACAGTTTTGGATTTTCGTGGGATTTGACCATATATTTTCGATCTGAAGAAGGCATTCGACCCTCCTAGGATATTATGGATCTGATCATGATATTTAGGAGACTTATTAGCATTTTTAGTTTTGAGACTCTTGTATAAATACTCTTAAGCTTAGACTAGTAAGACAATCTTGATGTGAATGAAGAAACTTTGGAATTTGCACTCTTGAAGATCAGCTCTGTGTTTTGTTCCTGTGAATACTTATGATATGATGATTTGAATTTTGTTGGAGCTCTTTCTTAGCTGAGTCAACTCAAGTGTACCAGTGAAGCATTGGAGGGCCCCCTTTGCCAAACTAGTACACTCCTTCTTTGTGTTATTTTTCAAGTACATGTTTTAGATCAGATCTTGTTGTAGATGAGTTTTATCTTGCTGTAGTTAGATAAATTTCATAGCTAAGTCACATGCTTAATGTTTTCAAGCCTTACTCATATTGTGAATGATTTCTTGAATCGGAATTCAATTTGTAGTTTACCTTCAAACATTAAGATAGTCATGAATGTTTTTTGAGTTATTTATGCTTTTAGTACTTTGATTTGATTTGATGTTAGTTGTTAATGAATGAATGAAAAAATACAATGAATGCATCTCTTGAATAAGAATTTTGTTCTTCTAGCATTTGATAGGTCTTAGAACTAGTTCGAACATCTCTTGAATGCTTACTGTTTATACTCTTTAGAAAAACAATTGTTGATTATTGTTATGAGATCTATGAATATGACTTCTGAATAGAATCTTAGCATCTCCTTCACATTCATCCTTAGAATAGGTTTTGATTTATCTCCATTAAAGATAAAAACTATCTCTAAATCCATATACTTTGGGCGTGCCTCTAAGTCTTACAAACACCGGATTGACAATCATTTGCACTCTAATTTACTTGAGTAGATTGGAGCCTAACAATGAGCCTACTTTGTATATCAAGGATAATCAGCAGAATAATATTCTCATCCTATGTGTTTATGTTGACGACATGATCTACACAACAAACATAATGTTAGATGCATTCAAATCAACCATGAAAAATGAGTTTGAAATGAAAGATCTTGGATTAATGAAGTATTTCTTAGGCATTGAAGTAGAGCAATCTAATCATGGTATATTTATTAGTCAAGAGAAATATGTTGCCGAACTTTTGAAAAAATTTAAGATGGGAAAGTGTAAGCCTGTTCACACTCCTATTTCTCTTGGCACTAAATTAAGCATGGAAGATTTGGGACTAGTAATAAGTTCCACATTGTATAAACAACTTGTCGGTAGTCTTATGTATCTTACTACTACAAGACCTGACATAACATATGCAACAAGTTACATTTCTAGGTTTATGGAATCTCCTAAGGATTCTCATTGCAAAGTTGGTAAGGGGATATTAAGATACATTGCAGGTACAACCACTTATGGTTTGTGTTACACAACTTCAACAGACAGTATGCTTACAAGTCATACGGACAATAATTATGTAGGAAGGAAAAAACACTTCAGGCTATGCTTTTCTTTTTGAAAATAATTTGATTTCATGGGCATCTAAGAAGCAATTCGTAGTTTCTATATCTTATGTAGAAGCAGAATATGTAGTGGCAATAACAACAACATGTCATGCAGTTTGGATTAAAAGACTTTTGATGGATTTTGGATATACGACAAAATAACCTATTTCGATTTTTTGTGATAATAACTCTGTTATTTCTTTATCGAAGAATAATGTGTTTCATCAAAAAAACAAACATGTTGATACTCAATTTCACTTCATTCATGAACTAGTAAAAAATGGTGACATTTTCCTCAAATTTTGTGGTTCTCAAGCTCAGCTAGTTGATATATTCACTAAACCTTTGGGAAGAGATGTTTTTCAACTTCAAAGTCAAAGGTTAGACATTATTAATAATGTAATCCTCAAGATTAAAAGAGAGTGTTAGGAATTGTAATCTCCTTAATGAAATTAGTTAGTGAAACAGTTTACCGTTACTCCCGTTTCTTAACCATAAAACTGTTAATTTGTAGTATTTATTCAGTTAATATGAAATCAACATATGGGCCTTCATTCCCAACATTTCTGGTATTCTTTTTATTTGTGTTTACAGTCTCCGCTTTAATCAACACATCTATCTTCTTTTATTGCAGAACAAAGAAGAGAATACGCAAGGCATGGAATTATTTGTAAAAGTACTTTCATATTCTGTATACAATGGCAAAGAAAATAATATCCAGTTCAGTCAAAGTTACAGGAGGTAAGGAATTATTTGTAAAACTATAACAGACAACCATGTTAATGCCCCAAAAAATAAAATATAAATAACCAATATAATTCAACCTATTTCTTTTACACTGACAAAGAAAAGTTTGTCCTCTGGCAAGGAATTCTTTGCAAAATCATCTTCATAGGGGAAAATATGTTTAATATATACATATCAACGCACAGCAATCTTGTTTTTGTGACTAGTGCGTTGAATTTGCATACACTCTCTTTTTCTTTCGATTTATTTTCTTCTCCACTGCCACTTTTTCTTTTTCTTCGACCCCACTTTTCTGCCTTTTCCGTGGACAACCACCGAGACTTCAACTTTACGTCTACCTCGACAGGACGCCACCCAAAGACTTTTAACTTTACGTATAACTCGCCCGCCCCTTTATGTCTACGTCGACCGGACACCACCCAGAGACTTTAACTTTACGTCTAATTCACCCGCCCGTTTTCTTTTTCATCGACCCTACCCTACCCTACCCTACCCTTTTCCTTTTCCGTCGACGCTCCTCAGATATTTTAATTTTCCGTTTACCTCACCCGCCCATAAATAACGCTCACCCAAGCCCAAGCCTCCTCGCCCTCTTTCTCCACCCAGACGATCATGATCACCTCCCCCTCGCTCCTTCTTCCCCCCTGCCCGACCGTTCTCCCAGTCTTCATCGTTGTGGATGCGGGGAGGACGCGTCAGCGTCTGCGTCTTCCTTCACGGGGTGTTCACCAAAGACACCTCGAAGTGTCGGTTTCTTCAATTGCAGTGGAATTAGGAAGGAGCAAATCCAAAATATACGACGTGTTTCTGAGCTTCAAAGGACTCGCGATGTGAGGAAAGGCTTTGTCCATCATCTCTACCACGCCCTCACCACCTCAGGGTTGCGCGTATTCCTAGACACCCACCAAATCAACAGGTGAGAGGACATCTCTGCAACCCTACAGCAGGCAATTGAGGTGAGTCGCAACCTGATTGCACAATCTTCCTGGTGCCTCAGACAAACCTCGCTTATAGCGGGGCAAGTACTACTTCAAGGGAATGAGGAGTCAAACTTCTGCATCACGCGACCAGAAAAATCTGGCAACCTGGCAGATACAGCTCAAAACTCATTGGTAATTGGAAGAATGCTGTCTTCCAACTCTGCCCTCTATCTTTGTGGTCGCTCTAAGAAGATACGAATAGGTGGGTAATTCGGTGCTCCCTGCTCTTCTGTGTTCTACTTATTTATTCTGCTGTGTACATGCTTTTCCTTGAAATCTAAATCAGTGTCTCTGCAGATACGAAGCATCCCTGGTGAAATTTGTCTTTGAAGATGTGAGAAACATTGTAAAAGACGGATCGCTGGCCTTCAATTTTATACTACTACTCCACCATGGCCGTGCCCATCTTGAAGGAAGGATCTTCTTCTAAATAAATCCCCATTACTTAAAGGCAGTGCAGTTTACGTAATGTATTTGTAATTTTTCCGATAAGTCTGGCTTCCTTTTTTAAATATTCAGTGGTGGATAGGTTGTTTCAGTGTAATTTTTTGTCTTTGATTTTGCCCTAACCTAAATCCTGTGATTTTTTCCCTAACCTAAATCCTGTGATTATCCTGTGATGAATGGTTGCATCTGTAGATTTAGTTAGGTGGTTAAGTTTATATATTTCTAATGTCTTATAAACTTTTCAACAAAATAAATATATTTATACTTTGAAAAATATAATTTAAACAATATAAAATAGGGATTTTGTACAAATTTAAATGTACTAATTACTACCAAAAAAAATTAGCCAAAACTTATTTTTTTAAGCTGTCAATTCATCTTCTTGTGTCACTCACATAAGTTTACCACCCATTAAAAATGAAAGTTACAAGTGTCTGCTAATAACCTAGACAATATCAACATGTAGACTCATATGGTATTTAAATTTTACCAAGCACTTTGTTTATCTTTACGCCGAAAGGCATATACTTATTGGAGATGGGTACAATTAATGATCTTTTAATCTTGAATTTTAATCTGATGGTTATGCATTGAAGATGCTGGCATATTCCTAGTCGTCCTCCAAAATCAATGGATCAGATTTATTGTTGATAACTTCTTTGCATTTATAAATGCATCCCTTAACCTGTTTACATTTTAATATTTACCTAATCATATTAAAAAATTACTATAACATCATATGATTGCCATGTTTAAATGATTAACTTTTGGAATTCTTCAAAATTTCATTAACTCAATTAAAGTTTCATTATATGACTCGGTTATTTTTTTAAGCAAATTATTTTTTTATTTTTATTTTATTTATGTAGCGTAACTCTTTCGACATTAGCGGCTGTGCAAGTTGTTATTCTTTTTATATTATTGTCCGTATCTTTGTTATTCTTTTTATAAGATTTGTCCTCTGCCTAAGTTAATTAAAAAACTAGACAGGCATGACAAGGGTTTTACTTTGAAAATCAATAAATGGAACGACCGAGACAACGCACTAACAATCTTCATTGCTATGCATTCCGATTTACTAGGTTGACTTTTCTTAGTGAAAAATTAATATTAACTTATATTTATTTTAATTTTAAATTAAAATTAGATTTGGTTTATTTCAATTTTATTAAAAAATCAATTCAAATCTATTCTAATAGATTTGGTTTATTTCAATTTTATTAAAAAATCAGTTGAAATTTATTCTAATTTTTAATTAAAATTAGATTTAATTTATTTCAAATTTATTAAAAAATTAATTCAAATCTATTTAAATTTCTTTTAATTGAAATTAGACATATTTTATTTTCATGTTTAATAAAAACTCAAATCATATTTTATGTAAAGTAATAAGTTACAATTATATAAATTTGTTTTAATTTCAAAAGTATAAAAAAAAATCATTTTAATTTTTTCAGAAATGGAAAAGCTTAATGCTAAGTTAAGTAGTTAACCTTTAAAATAAAATGTAAATTATAATCTTCATTGAAGACAATACAGCCCATTAAATCATAATCAATAAACAACTAGACATAATCGTCCCACCAAACAGTGTTCAAAATTGCATAGTTTTGTTCTTTTTTTCCTTTAAAGTAGAAAAAACTATTATAGATATTTTAATCAATCTTTTTAATTACAAATTTTAATATATTATTATTATTGTTATTTAATATTATGGCTAAAGATGTTTACTTAATATGATTAAAGAATTGCCAGTTTAATTGATTAGACAACATTAATATTTATAGAATCATTCATTTCTAAATTCAATTATTTAGTAGAGATTAATTAGGCCAAGAGGGTATATCTATTGGAAATGGTTAGATTTAACTAGTTTTTAATCATAAATAAATATTTAATGAAAAATTAATTACTTTTCACATTTAATGGATAATAATTTACATTCTCAAAATATTCTTAGTGGTTATAAAAGGCTAACATTAACTTCCTTGCATAACAAAAAGATGTTAGTTCTTCATTAAAAAGAATGATTAACCTGATTAGCATAATAACAATGAATTAATTTAAATTTTTGTTTTTATTGAGTTTAATGAACTTAATTTTTTCACTGAGTTTACATTTTCTTACCGACAAGCATGGACCTTTGTGGGTGAGGGATTCATATTATTTACTAGATGTAGGCTTGATGGGATACGCGAGTGGGGCGCTTGTTTTTTAATTGTGCGATTAGGTTACCATCGTTTGATGTGATTCAGTTATGCCCACGATATTTTAATGGTGCAATTGAGTTACCACCTTAATGAGGGTGAAAGCACGCTTTGCTTTTGGGACAACGCTCTGAACTTAAGAGCAACAACATGGCAGAAAAGGTGCGATACCTAGATAGCACTAGCCAGTTTTCATCGCTGATTACACAGAGATCATCGCATACAAGAGGAGTGATAACCAATTACACCTCGCTGGGAAAGCGATAACCTTAGAACACGGTTGTTTTTAAGGTAAACCCGATTTTTTTTCCATTAAAAGGATCGCCTTTATATTTAAATGAGTGGAGGATGTCTGTTTATTTAAATGGGTGGATGCTTTAAAGAGGTGGACGTTTCTTCTTTTTGGTAAAAAGGTTTAAAGGAATATATATTAAATATTTAATTTAAACCTTTTAATTAATCTTTGTTTTTGGGGAGTTTAATCTTGAATATAATATTATTTCTCCAATTTAAAGGGTTCATTTTAGTGTAAGCTTGGTTTGGGCATTTTGGTTTTTGTCAATGGTGAAAGTTTGAGGTGGAGAAATTCAATGGAAAAAATAACTTGGAGATATGGATGATCAGATGTGAGTTCTTCTTGTGCAAGAGAGATTGCAAAATTCTTTGGTGGGAAAGTCAAAGAAACGACAAACATGACAGAAAATGAATGGGAAGATCTATATGCAAGAGCTCTCAATATCATGCGTTTGTGTTTGGGAGATGAAGTCTTATTTAACATCATTGGAGAGGAGACAAAAAGGGGTTCTATGACAAAGTCCTTGACGAAAATAATCTTCTTGAAGAGGTTGTACAACTTATGGATGAAATAAAGTACAAAAAATGTTTATCACTTAAATGTTTTCAATACTCTCATTTGTCAATTATCTAGCATGGAAGTAAAGTACGAAAATGAGGACAAGGCAATTCCGCTATTATTTTCTTTTCCTGAGTCTTGGGATCATCTGGTCACATCTATGTGATTCAACTAAACATATGTCATTGATTATGACATTGTTGTGGGAGATTTGTTGTTTGAGGAAATGAAGAAAAGATCCAGTAAAGAAGCCTAAAAAAAAAACATGGTGGTCAGAGGTTGATCTATAGAATAAGGGAAAGATCAGAAAAGTACAACCACATCTAAGTCAAAAGATAGTAAGGGTAAGGGAAAATGTTGGCTTTGTGGAAAATCTAGGCCTCTCAAGAAGGATTGTTGGAAAAAACAACAAAGATTCAAAGAAGACTCCACAAAAGAAGCAAATTTAGCTACATGTATGGTTAATGATTTTTTATCAATTTGTTGTCTCTCACCACCTTTGTTCACATAAAAGTTGCAGGATAGTGATGGTTGAGTCAGTGTGAAAAACAAAATGTATGCAAATGGGTATATGTCTATAATACCTAGATAGACATGCATACCCCTGATTTATCATGTCACCTATCAAAAGTATAGACACATATTTAGGTAGATTGAATATGCGGGGGGGCATGTGTGTTAGGTTAACCTTGACTCAGTGAAAGAGTTAATGAGTTAAATACGTTTTTAAGGTCAAATCATCTGGTTTTTCGAGTTCACTTTTTTTTGTTCTCCTGTGGTATTGTGTCCATGGATCGAATGTAATGAAGCCTATAAAAGTCTTGGTGAACTCCATTGCAGATGGGCCTTGAGGTAAGTGGCGAAGGCTTACTTGGTCGACTTGGTCAGATTGGGTCTAGGGAATGTTCAGGTTAAGTTGGAGCACTGAGATTGAGTGTCAAGTCCCTAGAGGTGAGCGGAAAAGGTTCACTTGGATTGGCTTGGCCATATTTGGTCAAAGTTGTTTCGAATAAAAATGTTTGAGGTGGAGTAGTGTGTTGAGTTTAAAAAGGTGGATTTGTAGAAAGGTTGATGTGTTTAGATATTTGTAGTGAAATGAACATTGGGAGGTTAATCAAGTGTTTGAAAATATATGATGAAGGTATCTTCATATCCATGGAACTTGGAAATTATTGCAAGCAAGATGGAATCGAAAGAGAATGTTCAGTAATTCCAAGTTTCAATAATAGTTGTGGGAAGAAGCGGTTGTGTTAACTGGTAACAAGGTCACCATCGGTTGAAAAATACTAGAAAATTCCAGAAGAGGTATGAACATGTCATGTGGTGATTACTCAAAGATGAAATTATTTGGTTATTATGCTTATGTTTTTATTAGCATTATAAATTGGATCAAGATAGATATTTGATATGGTGATGATGTTAAGGGATGAAGAGGTTGGATCCTATTGCCCAGAAAATCATCATGGACAGAGATGCGATGCTTGATGAATCTCCTTTTATAAAATCAAAGATAGTAAAAGATGAAAGATTCAAAGCATGATTGGTAACATAAGAGTATTTGGAAGGTATTAATTTCCATGAAATTTTCTCAAGAGTTCTTAAAAGTTTTTTTCTATTCATGTTGTGTTAGCACTAGTTGTGTTACTTTATCTTCAGTTACTACAACTAGATGCTAAAATTGTTTTACATGGATTTTTTTGGAAAATGGGATGTATATGGAACAACCAGATAGGTTAGTTTAGAATCGCAATAGAAGATTTGTTTGCGAACTCAAGAATCATTATATGGGCTGAAGCATGCAAAAAAGATGGTGCTAGGCGAATGGTGAGACAATTTTTACAAGAAGTGAGTATAGCCATTGTGTTTATGGTATATTTATTATATTGGCATTAAATTTTATGCTTGTATCAAGCCTAAGCATGTTTGATATTTAGAGGTTGCCTCAATTGGTTAGGATGTTTGATATGAAGGATCTAGGAGAAGCAAAATAAATATCGGGCACATAAATACACAAAAATAAGAAATATGTTAAGCTTGATTATCACAACATAAGTATGTGGTGAAGATACTCAAGAAATTTGGTATGAATAATGTGGAAATGGTAAAATCCCTTTGGCTTTCCATTGTAAGTTTTCTTCAGGTTTATGTCCTAATTGATGAAGAAGAAAATGGTTATATGTCTCAAGTTTCATATGCTAGTAGTAAGTTCGATGATTGTGATGAGAAAATGTCAGTATTTCACATGAAGTTTGTGTTTTCAGTAGACACATGGAAAAATAAAGTAAAGAGCATGGAAATAGGTGCTTTAGTATCTTAGAAGCACAACAATACAAGTATCACTTATAATGGTTGTAGTGATTTAGGCCGTCGTTATGATTTAGAATATTTGGACAAGAGGAGACCTACCTCAGGTTATGTCTACCAAGAATGCATGGATATATTGGGTAAGTTTGGAAAGGTACAAGATGAGGTGTTCTATGGTGGTAAAAGTGTTGTGCATTTCACTAACAGTCCATGGTATCAAATTGTACAAGTGCATCGGTTTATAAGACATGTTATTGATGGAGGACGAATGGTCCATACTGGAGTGAATGCCTAATCATGTTCACGTAACAATACGGTTAGATAAGTTGCAGACATGTGATGATGTTTAGATTATTTTCTCTTGTAGGAAAAGGGATGAATAAATTTGGGCATGATATATCAGGTAAATTGTTGTCAAGGTGAAGATTGTTGAAAAAGTGTCAACTAATTTCCCATGTGGTTGCATGCACATCGGCTAAAAATAGAATGTGCATGCATGCATACATCAATTAAAAATTGAATGTTCATGCATGAACACATCAATTAAAAATTGAATGTGCATGTATGCACACCATACTGAACAATTAGTGTAACTAGTGGATCGTATTCGAATCAGTTTTTATAACTCTTTGATAGATGCTATATATACAAACATACCAGAGAGGTGAAGTGAGCAATGAGCAATGTAGCGCAACAGATTGTGTGGGAAGAGAGGATAGGATGGTTGTATGCATGTGATTAGCTATTCAAATTGTCCCTTGAATTATAGTAGTAATTTCGATGATTGTGATGAGAAAAGGTGAGTATTTCACATCAATTTTGTGTTGTGAGTAGACACATAGAAAAAACAAGTAAAGATCATGGACATAGGTGCTTTAGTATCTTAGAATCACAACAACACAAGTATCACCTATAGTGGTTGCAGTGATTTAGTATGTGGTTATGATTTAGAATATTTGGACAAGAGGAAACCTCAAGTTATGTCTACCAAGAATGCATGGATCTATTGGGTAAGTTTGGAAAGGTAAAAGATGAGGTGTTCTATGGTGGTAAAAGTGTTGTGCATTTGAATAATAGTCCAGGGTATCAAATTGTACAAGTGGATCAGTTTATAAGACATGTTACTAATGGAGGAAGAAAGGTCCATACTCGAGCGAATGTGATCCGGATTATTTTCGCCACGAAATGAGATCGGAGATATAATAAAGAAATGCACAGAGATATCGCGGATATTCAATAATATAACAGAAATGTATCAGAGATGAAACCATAAACACAGATATACAGTAATACACGATTTTTATTAATGAAAGAAATGTACAGAGACTTTAAAAATACAGAGTGAAAGACTCGCTAGAATGGTGGCAGCTTATCTCTGAGAAGAGATGTGACGGCTACTCGCATTCGCAAGAAGATGATTACAATGAGGCTCTGAAGGCCTTTTTACAATA